>JANBPO010005675.1:0-20537 GCA_024336825.1 Amorphophallus titanum | reverse complement strand
GGTTCTGATTTCTATACTTCGTGCAAGTTTTTGGTTGGCGAGATCAGACCTCGTGTCATCCTTCCATACCTCGTGCATGTCTCTCTAATGTGATGTTCTTGCATAGTCTGTCAGTAGAAAACCTACACACGAATAACTTTGAAGTTCTTGTTGCTTTCTGCATGCGAGCTAAGTAAAACATAGTTCGTGCATCTTTTACTACGTGCATGTTTTTGGAAAGTGACATTCCTCGCGTAGTTTTTCTAAAGCCAACCTCGTGCAGCTCTTGCACACACGATGTTGATACTTCGTGTCATTTTTATGTTTTCCATACCTCGTGTCATTTTTGTGTATTCCATACTTCGTGTTGTTTTTCTGTATTCCATACTTCGTGTTATTTTTCCGTATACCACACTTCATGTTGTTTTTTCGTCTTCCATACTTTGTGTTGTTTTTCCGTTTTCCATACTTCGTGTTATTTTTCCATCTTTGTTATATCTCGTGTCATTTTTTCTCATCTTCATAGCTCGTGTTGTTTTCATACCTCGTGTCGTTTCGTCTGTCATACTTCGTGTTATTTTTGTGTCTTCCATTCGTCGTGTCATTTTTGTGCTCTCCATACCTCGTGTCATTTTTGTGACTTCCACACTTCGTGTCGTTTTATCGACTTCCATACTTCGTGTCACTTTTTATGTCTTATACACTTTGTGTTTCTTCTTCTTTGGTGGTATCACACCTCGTGTCATCACTGCACTTTATATACCTCGTGCACATCTATACCTCGTGCACTTCTTCCTTGACTGTATCCCATGCAATTCTCACTGATGAGAAAGCCTACCTCGCGTCGTTGCGTTTGAAGGCTTACCTCGTGCTTATTTTGGAAACCTCGTACAGGTTTTACTTTGTGAGTAATATTCTTCGTGCAGCATTGTAGCTGGAACCTTACCTCGGGCAGATCACTGTAGTACCTCGTGTACATTCTGGCTAAATGTTTTATACCTCGAGTACACTTTCTATATCTCGTGCACGATACTGGGGTCAGCATTGGTCGTGCACATTTATATATCGTGTGTCATCCTCCTTTGTGCCTACTTAGTGTTTTGGTTGCATACCTCGTGTAGTATTTTTCTGCATACTTGCCTCAAGCAGTCTTCCTCCTCTTCATACAAGAATATTTGGATGTAACCTGTACTAATAATGTTATTCTGTGACTACAGGTTAAGTCTCGTGGAAGTAAAGACTGGCATGTGATCCTAGGATGGAAGAGCCATCAAGATCGTGACACGTGGATGAACCTTCTGGACAGGAAGGCGTGGGAAACACACAGTCCCCTGTTGATCATGTGTTGAGTTTGATATCTAAGAATTCCTCTGCTAGTCATATCCATGTTATGTTATTCTCGATGCTTGATCTGCAGACGTGGAATGGTATCACTCCCGTTGGCAGATATTAGATGAACGGGGAGGGGCTGCAAAATTAAGTAAGCATTAATAAACATGCATTCAAAGTTTGGGGTGGATAGGTGTGTTAGTGTGTGGAGCCCGAACTTATCCTTGTGCGCCGTCGCACGCGAATCGACCGGCGCAGTCAGATCGCGGGGGTCAAGAGGGCAGTGCCCCTTACGGGGGTTTCCGGGGGCGGAGCTCTCGGAAGAAATTTTATATTTATAACATGGCACATCATCGAGGACTTTATGAAAAAAGAAGGTTGCTTGTTCTAATTTTGCTTCCGAAGATAGCTTTCTCACTAAGATATTGACAGTTCGAATCCACAATTTCTTATCAAGTTTGTCCAGCAGAACCGTAGCATGGGAGGGTCATTTTTTGTCTCTGCTATTGGCCTCTCAGTATAACATTGTGTCGGCCTTTACAGAGTTTGTTTGTTTAACCTAATAAAAAAATGAGCACAGTTCCTTCATTTACCTATCAAGCAGGGGACCTTGGTGGGGCTGCTACCGGAGGCGGGGAAGGAGCACCTGCTACCAGCTATGACAGGGAAGATGCAGTTACTACCGGAGGCGAGGAAGCAGGCGGCTTCTACTGGTGGGAGGGGCTGCGACGGCTGCTACTGGCGGGCAGCGCTGCAGCTGCGCTACTGACTGGTGGGGAAGCAGGCAACTTCGCTACCGGAGGTGGGGAAGCAGGGCTCCTGTCGACGGGAGGGGAAGCAGGCGGCCGCTACTAGAGGGGGGGAAGCAAGTGACTGTTATCGGAGGCGGCCGGGGAAGGAGGGGTTGCTACCGATGGGTGTAGAAGCAACGATGGCTGGTGGAATGGAGGCAGGGCAGGCTGGAGAACCGCGGCGTGCGACGACAACAATGGCAACTCGATCGGCATCCTCCCTAGATCCGGTGTGTTGGTAGCGGGAGAGGGGGGCCACCACTTTGGTTCCGCCACAGGCAGCGGCGACTCTGGTTTCAGTGGCAACGATTGTGACAGTGGCTGTGTTGGGAAGGAACTTTCCATGGTGGGAAAGAGGGGAAGTTGAGAGAGAGAGAGAGAGTTAGTTGGGGAGGTGAGGAGGTGGGGGAAAGAAATTCTATTAGGAGGGAAACCCAAAATCGGTGGTGTTTCCAAAGGTGAATAAAAGGCAGAATTTTAAAAGTGTAGTCTAGTTATTAAAATTTTAGGGGACCTCCCCGGGGTGGGAGGTCCATAGGACCTGCCCGGGGTCCCGGGGTGGGCGACCCCGGACGGGTCCCTCCGACCCCAGACGGGTCTCTCCCTCGTCCGATTTCAATAAATAGGGGCCTTGGGGGGCTTTAGAGCCTTGTTTGCTTGCCGGAGAAGGGAAGACGAGCTCCTCAAATTCGTTTGTCGTTCTCGTCGTGCCGTAGGCCACGACGGGAAGACTTGTTATCGTTCGTACTCCGTGGTACACGTGCAAGGGACTTTATTTGTGGTGCGTAGACCTCCTTTTGCGTCTCCTTTGCTATTGTAGAAGTTTCCCTTGCCCGTAGTTACACGTTCAAAGGAGGGAGACTTCATCCCTTCGGGATTTTCCCGGAACCGCGCGATCCTAACAACCGTGCGGGTTTATTCTGACTTTCGACCCCCCATTTGCTGTGAGGGGTCTATAATTGCAGCAATATGTGGGCTATGGAGTCCCAAAGTGTGGAAATATTCCGCGAGGTGGCGATACGCCGGACATGGAACCCCGTGTGAGAATACTCCATAGGACGGCGGTACGCCGAATAGAGGCTTCGTCCAATGCGAGGATAATATCCTGGAATTTTGTAAGATAAATTACGGGTGTAACAAATGCCCCCCACGGGATATCCATCAAGGTCAGAGGCAGGGACAGGTGGCCCGTGTCTTTCATGATTTTTGCTAATCCCCGAACTTAGGCATAACGGGGTCTTGTAGGGCTGCTCAATAATCTTATTGCTGTCCATATATTGCTTTGACATTTAACTGAGCTCTGTTACTCATTTTTGTCCTTCTTGACCTTGGCCATGCAGCTCTTAACAGATATGGCTCGCCCAAGCCGAAGGAAAGAGGCGCCCTGGAGGCCTAGGGTTGGAGGTTCTGATGACCACTATGTACGGAGGACGCATAGACCCATGCCGCCATTCCCTCCTCCCAGCATTACCTTTGAGGGTTTTGACGCAGTAGACCGCGGAGTTACTTGGGTCGCTGAAGGCCCGATAAGGGAGACCACTACCGCCGAGGGTTCTGTTGATGTTTCCCGTATCATGAGGAGGCAGGGGGTCCATGTTTATGACCGCTCAGGAGGATATCCACCGCATTTCCCACTAGACCGGGCTCTCTTGGCTTTTCTCCAGAGCTTTGTGTCTCCTGGTATAGAGGCTAATGATTCTCGCCTTCGAGTAGAGAGGCGCCGTCTTGAGCGGGCAATATTGCTCGGAAGAGATAGCATGCGAGACACCTGTACTTTCTCATATCCGAGCTTCCTTGAGGGCTTCATTCGGCAGAGGCAGTACCCTGATCAGAAGAATCTGTGTTGGGAGAATGTTGTTTCTCTGCCTTAATGTGGTTTTGATGATGTCTGCCTATGAGTCACTGATGAGTCTATCTTGCACTTGATAAGTCAATATTCATATTTCAGGTCATTGTGAGATCATGATGATTCAAAGGAGTAGTATGAAACATTCCTTGAAAAGTCAACGATCAACGCCAATTGACAACAAGTCAACATCACTGGTCAAAAGTGAGTCAGCATCTGATAGGTAAAGTCAATGCACATCCAAGTCTGATACATATCCAGGTCAGTACAGGTATCTCAGATTTCTATTTTGTACATTTCTAGGTCGTTGCTAGTTCCTGTAGCTAGGCTATCATGCATATCACAGGTCGATGCTTGTTTGCATTAGTATTAGACAGGTCAGTACATATCACTGTTCATGCGTTTCTAGGTCGATGCTAGTTGGCCAAGGGAAGCAACTAAGGTTGATGCTACTTTCCACGACAGCAAGGTAAGGTCGATGCTAGTTTGCCAAGTGAAGCAACTAAAGTTGATACATATTCCTATTCACTTGCTCACTAAGGTCGATGCTTGTTTCATCTGCACATAGCTAAGGTCGATGCTAGTATAGAAAACAGGCATTTAAGGTCTATACAGTTTGCTGTTCTAGGTCGATGCATGTTTTGGTCTATTGCATTTAAGGTCAGTACACATCACTATTCAAGGTCGATGCATGGTTTAGCCTAATGCATATTTAAGGTCGATGCTACCTCAGCTTTTTAGCAACTATGGTCGACACTACTTCAGTGCTCCAGCAACTGAGGTCAATGCTACCTTAGCTTTCCAGCAACTAAGGACGACGCTACTTCAGCACTCCAACAACTGAGGTCGATGCTACCTTAGCTTTCCAGCAGCTAAGGTCGATGCTACTTCAGTGCTCCAGCAACTGAAGGTCGATGCTACTTTCCAAAGTCGATGCCACCTTGATTGGGAACAACAATGAAGGTCGATGCACGTTTGCTAAGCTAAGAACTAAGGTCGATGCTAGTTTTGCTTTCAAGTAGTCAAGGTCGGTGCACACATTCTTAGGTGCCATCTATCCAAATAAGGTCAAAGGGAAGTGTTGACCTGCCTCTCTCAGGAGGTTGACCGGTGACCATTCTAGAGAATGTTACATTGGCTGACTCACTAAGAAGTGTTGAAACTTTCCTCACAGAAGGTCGACACCTTTGTTCTTCCAGAAGCTCTCAAGCCAAAAGTCTGTTAGATCAAGTGGGCAATCCAGAGAGAGAAAATAGGTACCGTGATTGTCCAATTTCACAGATTTTGAGGTCTGGATGGGGTACCCAGGTTTGACTTTTGTCCCTATCAACATGTCACTCTCTTGGAGCTACTTCTGTCAGAAATCCAGCTAGAGAACATCTTCAGTCTGCCACTAAGAAAGTCATTACAGTCTGCCACTGAGAAAGTCATTACAGTCTATCACTGGGAGAAGGACACCAAACAGTCTGCCACTGGAAAAAGTCATTCTCACAGTCTGCCACTATCTTGCTATCAACCAATGGGCTATCTGACCAGGCAGAGTACACAGAAAGTATATTTCAGCAGATGAGAAGACTACATGTCTAAATGGGATTTAATGTGAAGATCTGAAACTGACTAAAGGGAGATTTGGTCTGCTTCTTCACAGAGTCTGCCACCATCCTATCTTTATACCTAAAGCTGGGCTTAGCCAATGGGAAGACCGCAGGCCTGTAGTGCATTAAATATCAAGGGATGAGGTCACCTTCCTCCTATTGATTACCACCATTACACATGGCATATGCACTGGAAGACTTTCTAGCTCTCATCTCCTTGCGCACGCTTCAAGGGGAGATTATTGGCGGGATAATTTCACTAGTGCATGGTCCAAAAGAAGACTTCTTGGCACATAATTTTCCCAGGCTTTTCAACTGGTTTTTGTATTTATACCAAGCTTCCTCAATAGAAGCTGGTGCTGCTATCCAAAAAGTGCCAAGCTCTAGAGCATCTACCAAGAACATCCCTAAGAAGCGTAAGAGCAGCCCCAGCACTTGTTTGACTTAGTCCAGTGCTGTTAGGGAAGAAGAAAAGAAGAGCAGTCTTGAGAGAAGAAGAGAGAGCAGCCTTGAGAGAAGAACAGAGAGCAGCCTTGAGAGAAGAAAAGAGAGCGGCCTTGAGAGAGAAGGTAATTCTGCAGTCTACAGGTGCTTGAGAAGATAGATCTTCAGATCTGAAATTGTAGCTGCAGTTACCAACTTCCAGATTATTATCTGAAGCTTCTCTCTCTCACATTTGTCTGCTTGTTGTTTGCTTGATTATCATTATCGTCTTGATCCTATGAGAATGGAGAGGCTGAGAGAACTAGCTTGTTAATTTCATTCGTTCATATCTTGCATTGGTAGTTAATTTTTATTCCACTGCTAAAATTTTAAATCTACCATTACGCCCTGGGGTGACAATTCAACCCCCCCTTCTTGTCCAATTGTGCATCTAGGGTCAACAATCTGGTATCAGAGCAGGTCTCTGATTTTTAGGATGACCTCACGGTTGTAGAGCAAAGATCCTTTGCTATGGCCAATAAGGGAATGATCCCCGAGGGACATTAGATACATAGACCACCCTTCTTTAATGGGACTAACTATCGCTATTAGAAAAATCGAATGACTGTGTTCATGCGAGCACAAAACTATTATATCTAGAGGGTTATAAACAAACGTCCTTATGTCTTACCTCTGAATGAGGATGAATGGGAAGATGAGCAGATTAAGAAATCATGTGCAAACTTTAGAGCTATGAATATTATTCAGTGCTCTATACACCCTAATGAGTATTCACGTATATCTATGTGTTCATCTACGCAGGAGAAGTAGAACAAATTAAAGATAATTTATGAAGGTACTTTAGAAGTACAAGAGACAAAAGTAAATCTGTTGGTTAGGGAATACGAGCTATTTGCAATGAAGCCCAAGGAGAACATAAGTCAAATGTATGCAAGACTAAGCAAGATCACAAACAACTTCAAAGCCTTGGGTAAGGAGTATTCAAATCAAGACTTGGTCAGAAAGATACTGAGGTCTCTCACACCTCCGTGGCACACAAAGGCGACTGTCATAGAAGATTCAAAGGATCTCACCACACTCACGGTGGATCAGCTTATCAGATTGCTTATGACGTATGAAATCAATGTTATGAAGCAAGTTGAGGAGGAAAGCAAGAAGAAGAAAATGATTGCACTGAAAGCTAATCCAGGATCGTCCGAAGAAAGTGATGGAAACTCATCCATGGACAGTGATGAAGAAGAGCTAATGGCTCTTGTCACAAGAAAAGTTAGACAATATTTCAGAAAAGCTAGAAGAGATGGAAACTTTTCGAGGAGATTTGTGAGGAGAAATGCCATCAAGAAAGGAGAGCCGAGCAATGAAAGAGGAGATAATTTGCTCTGAGTGCAAGAAAGCCGACCATAAGAGGGGTCAATGTCCCGAGCTCCAAAAGAAGCTGAACAAGAACAAGTCAAAGAAAGGAAAAGCTATGAAGGCAACATGGAGCGATGAAGATTCAGATAGCACAAAATCCAAAGGTGAGATGAGTTGGCCGCCAATTACGGCCCGTTTCGGTTCGCTATTGTGCTTGCTAGTAGGTCCGAGGTCGTGTCACATCACCCACCTTCTGTAGTTCTTGGAGTAGTCTGTGGCGCCCCTGGAATCAGATCTTTGTCCAGTGGCTTCCGTCCGAATAGAACTGACTTCTGACCCCTTTCCTGCCCCTCGCCTGGCCAGTTGAAAGCCCCTCCCTGCATGGAGGTATAGTTTGGTTGTAACTAAGTTCCTCCCCACCCGTTGATAAACCCTCCTGCGTGAGGTGTAGTTGTGTATCAAAATTATCGTAGGTCAAGCCTCCCCAACGTAGTGTGCGAGTTGCGTTCCCACGCTCCCCCTCTCGCCTTCGTCTTCGACCAGGATCGATTTCTTCAAACCGATTAGGTGAGCGCTTGGTATCCCTCTCCTGGTGATTTACTTTGCTTAGTTAGTATCATATTCCTCTGCCCGTCAAACAGTGAGTGAGCCCCCGACCCCACATTACTTGCTTGTGAATCCCCATCGCGATGCGAGTTGAGTGAGCCACCAAGTAACCCACGCCCTCGACATGCTGACTGCCCACGAAACATGGGAGTCCTAACCCATCAGGGGGTCAGCTTGAGCCCTGCCAAACCTTAGAACAGCAAGGTCCCACCCCGGACCCCACAATCATCCCAAAATTGCCTTCGGGAAAGAGTGTGCTCCGCGTGAGCACTATCGCCAACATCGAGTCCATTCCTTGTCTATGTGCTTGCGAGTCTAGGTCCAAGGTTCACTCAGTCTATCCCATTTCACCTCTAGGTCATCTTACATCATCTCAAGGGAATGGAAAGGGGTCAACCATCTAGCTACTCTATTGCAAATCTTGAATACCAATTTCTTGATTCCGGCTCATATGCAGGCTTATATAATCAACCCATGATTCCTTAAACCTAAAACATTTTCAACCCTGATAAGAAGGATATCATGGCTGAGTCACATCAGGAGGATGTAGAGGAAGTTAGAGAAGAGCTGCCCATAGACCCCAAGCCCAATTCCAACTTAGAAAAAGGTATGGGGAGTATGATGGGCCTAAGTTTGGGGGAGAGGAAAAGGAAGTGGATGCATTTGTTAATGATCAAATCCCATTAATTTCTCTTCCTGTATTTGAGGAATCTTTGTTCCAAGTGAAGGATGAAGAAGATGAAATGGTGGAGAGAGAATTGAGTGTTTATATGGACCCTTCTTTTTAGGTAAAGGATCTCCCGCTTGAAATCCATTCTAACCGGGCATCTCATGATCTTGGGGAGGAAGCTAATCTTTTACCTGTTCCCTCAGCCCAGAAATATTTGGGTAGAGAATTCTCACTTAACATGGTCCGAGCCATGTCTATCAATGTTCTGTTCTTCCTCTCCACTACTCCATTTTGTTGAGGCATCCTGGGTGATGAGAAGTTGTACGTGTATCCTTGCTCCTGGCAAAAGCTGCTGAAATCATGATTTTCAAACTCACCACCACTATCACTTTGAATTGTGGTGATGAGGTATCCTTTGTCATTCTGAATTTTCCTAAAAAACACTTGAAACTCTATCAAGACATCACTTTTATTGGCTAAAAATAGCACCCACGTAAATCTAGAGTAATCATCAACAATTTCAAACCCATAAGATATTTCTCCTAGACTGGATATCCTAGTGGGACCAAAAAGATCAAGGTGCAGTGGTTCTAGCGGCATAGAGGTAGAAACAATATTTTTATTCTTGAAAGAGATACGTGTTTGCTTACCTTTTATGCAAGCCTCACAGATCTTATCACTTTCAAATTTTAATTTAGGCAATCCGTTTACCAAGTCATGTCTAGACAATTTGGATATTACTTCAAAACTAGCATGACCTAGTCTTCGGTGCCATAGCCATGCATTATCGTGATTATTTGCTACCAAGCACACATCATCACCAGAAATATCATCAAGATCAATAGTATATACATTGTTATTCCTCTTGCCGATGAATCTGATTTCATTGGAGATTTTATTCATGACAAGGCACTGAGTTTCATCAAAAATAATTTTAAAACCCTTGTCACATAATTGGCTTATGCTCATCAGATTGTGATTTAAGCCTTTCACTAAAAGAACATTTTCAATTAAGGTTTCAGAATTCTACCTATGTTGCCAATTCTAATTATTTTACCTTTATCCTTTCCACCAAAGGTAACTGAGCCTCCATCCTTATCTTGCAGCATAGAGAATGCCTTCTTGTCCGCTATCATATGTCTTGAACAACCGTTGTCCAAGTACCATTTGCTCCCCCTGGCTTCAAGACATATCTGTAAGAAATAACATTCTCATCTAATTATTTTTGATACCCAAATTAATTTGGGTCCATAGCAGTTAGTCCAATGTTGTGCATATCTTTTCCTGGTCCAAATCGCATAATTTCTTTGTGAGTTTTGTCTGAACCAACAGTGAGCAACACCATGGCCAAAACGACCACAATGAAAGTAATTGACATTTGAAGACCTTCTTTAGAATTGACGTGATTTTGGTTGGACATGTATTGACTTAGAATGTGAGCATGAAGCACAATCATTTCCTTTTTCATGCACATAAGATGTAGCAATCTTGTGCTCAAATGTCGGTCTGGAGGGTGATTGGGGTCTATTATTACGCTGGGTCAGATTGTCTTTGGACAGCACATTATTGCACCGTGTCAAAGTTAACCCACCTCTGATTTCAATTCTCAGATTAAATCGGAGTTAATCATGTTTTTAGTCTAATTATTCTTTTTCAACATTCAAAGTAAAAAACAAGTTAAATTCGGGATAAAACCAAAGGGATTCCAAGTACAAGTATACAACCTCCCTACGCTACGGCTCAGTGAGCCCAATATAAAAGGTACGTGGCCATTTCTAATTGGTCAATCGGCATGCGACCGATATATGAGGATTGCCTCTCCCAGCGAAGTCCGAAGATGCCGTGCCGTCCTTGTCCCCCCCCCCACTCTCTCTCTCTCTCTCCTTGGTCTCTAGACTCTCTCTCTCTCCTTGGTCTCTCTCTCATATGTATCTTGCTCCTTCGGCAGCCAGGATTGACCGTACGGCCCGGCGAGGGGGGGCCAAGAAACGCCGGTGGCCGCCCCCCCTCACGGCAAGGGTGATGTGATCCGTCCCTCCAAACACCATCGTCCTTTGTTGCTTCCTTGTCCCAGGGACGCGCCACTGGCGATGGCCGCCGAAGAGAGGAGGGGAGGGGGCGACGCCGGGGAGGGGAGCCGGGGAGCCCTCCCAGGGATCGTTGACTCCATGCCCGTCTTCGTGAAGGAGCTCGTGGCGGGCGGAGTCGCCGGGGGGCTGGCCAAGACCGCCGTCGCGCCGCTAGAGCGGGTCAAGATCCTGTTCCAGGTAACCCCGGCTCGCTGGCTCTCGCGGTGCTTCCTTTCTTCCCTCGATGGAGGAGTCGGAGATTGTGGGGCTGACTGAAAAGGGTTGGATGGTGGGGGGGGGTCCCTTCTTTGTTATTTCTTGCGGATTTTCTTGGGTCACCTCCGAAATCGCCTGCCCATGGCGGTTAGTTGAGGATGGAGGAAGATATGACATATTGTTTTTCTGCGCGTAACATATAGAAAAGTTTGATCTAATCGCCCTCCCTGCATAGTTGTCAGTCTGTACCATCTGGGAAGTTGAATTCTTAAAGTGACGTTAGGAGGAGAAGAGGGAGAAAGACTCGAAAGGAGAGTGGGTTCAAAATCTTCAAAAGCTACTCCAATATAGCTTTTGCAAGAAAACCAAGGAGATTCAAATGGGAATGCTGGGAAAAGGCTTCAAAGGGCATTAAATGTTTGTCCTTTTTAGCCCAAAACTAAGGACTATAGTGTAAATTGGATCTTCCTAATCCATGTTGTCATAACTCCCAAATGAGATTTTGGATTATAGAATTATGAGGCCCCCAAACCCAAAGCTTCTAAGAGAACCCAGGGCCCAGTTACTGAGGGAGTCCAGATAAATGAGCAGGTGCCTACACTTGCCCTAAGAGTCGGAGCAAGTCACCCCTTATTTCAGCTCTCCGAGCTAGTAAGCTCTTACGGAAAGGATGCGAGGCTTTCATAGTATTTGTGACTGCCACGAAAGTTAAGGAGTCTAAGATAGAAGACATCCGAGTAGTTTGGGAGTTTCCCGATGTATTTTCAGACGATTTACCCAGATTACCCCTACAAAGAGATGTGGCCTTCACCATCGACCTTGTCCCTAGTGCTGGTCTAGTTTCTAAGGCACGCTATAGGATGTCCCCTGCCGAGCTCAAGGAGTTAAAGGAGCAACTGATGGAGCTTCTAAAGAAAGGATTCATCAGATCGAGAGCGTCCCAGTGGGGAGTGCCTGTACTATTTGTAAAGATAAAGGATGGATCAATGAGACTCTGCATCAACTATCGGTAGTTGAACCATCTTACTATTAAGAACAAGTACCCACAGCTGAGGATCGATGAGTTATTTGATCAAATATCCAGATCTAGGCATTTCTCAAAGATTGATCTAAGGTCAGGGTATCACCATCTAAGGATCAAAGATGAGGATATTCATAAGACCGCATTTCAAATCAGTTATGGGCACTACGAATTTGTGGTTATGTCTTTTGGACTAACAAATGCCCCTACAGCTTTTATATAGTTGATGAATAGCATATTCAGGCCTCATTTGGATCAATTTGTAGTGGTCTTCATTGATGATATATTGATATATTCAAAGACCAAGGAAGAGTATGAAGAACACTTAAGGATTGCATTACAGACATTGAGGAATAACCAACTCTATGCTAAGCTCAGCAAATGCAACTTTTGGCTCAAGGAAGTTTCTTTCTTAGGCCATGTGATCTCAAAAGATGGGATATCAGTTGATCCATCAAAAGTCGAGGCTGTAAGGAATTGGGAAAGACCGACCAATGCTACCGAGATCCGTAGTTTCTTGGGTCATGCTGGCTATTACAGGTGATTCATCAAGGACTTCTCCAAGATCGTCGTTCCTCTTACTAGGATGACCCGTAAGGACATTCCTTATAAGTGGGACGAAGGCTGCGAGGAAAGCTTCCAAGCTTTAAAGGATCACCTGATTACTGCCCTGGTCTTGGCTTTACCAATTAAAGGGGAGAAATTCGAGGTATATGCTGATGTGTCTTGCATTAACCTCGGATGTGTGTTAATGCAACAAGGGAGAGTTATTGCTTACTCATCCCAATAGTTAAAGAAGCTTTGTTTTGTTTCACCAGGCCGTGACCCCTCCCATATTTGCGATTCAATATCTCCACCAGTCACTGTCGAGAATTAGGGTCCACAAGAACAGCTTCTCTCTCCGCGGATGGATCAACTGATGACAAGAATGCCTCTGGTATGTACCATTCCCATTGGCAAAAAGTTACACAGTATCAAGTGGTTCATGTTGAGGTTGGGAAGAAATATGGTGGACTTGAAGTATGGATCTGGCTCGGAGGTACCCCTAGATGGAGACCCATTCTTCTGGAGGTTTGTCGGCTGCTTTAACTGAACGGTTGCTCTCCCATGCAAGGGTCTCTTGGTGTTCCTATTGCCATCCTCCAAACTGTCGTAGTGTTGCCTCTTCTGTGCATCTTGGACGAGCATCTAATTCTTCATTCTGAGCTCAAAGCTACAGACGTCCCCATTCTTCAAGTTGTTGCCAACACGGGAGTCTCGCCAAGCAGTACTAAGTAGCAAGCGATTTTGGGATGCATGGTGCTCATGTAGAAAGTTTACAGGCCATAAATCCCCTCGTGGGTCTTTGATGAGAATTTGATGAATGCTTGAAAGATCATTGGACCTGATAATGTTTGATGGAGCTTCCATGTAGCTCTTGCATTTGGGGCTCAGTTTAATCGCAGAACACAATGTCCTCTTACCCACCCCTTTTTTTTAGCCATATGGCCCTAATATTCCCCTTCCTTTCCTCTTCTCTTCTCTTCTCCCTTTTTTTTCTCTCTCTTTTTTCCCCTTTTTTGTTCATATGCAATGCTGGAATGTGATGGCAGGGTGTAAGTCTTCGCGGTGGTCCATCCGGGGAGAGTCGAGTAGGAATCCGTGTTAACGCACAGGAGAGTGCTCGCCTTTCCAGGGGAAGAATGAGGGGGCCACTCCACCATGCCAAACGGGTGGGCTATCGACCGGTCTCATCTGGGTGTCCAAAATGCGCGAGGGTCTTGGACGGAAGGCCTTGGTCGAAGGACGGTGAGAAAAGTTTGTTTGATCAATGGGCTGGATGGAAGGTTCAGATCAAAGGGGATCAGTCACCGCCCCAAGGGATGGAGAGGAGAGCTTGTTTGGCCAATGATCCGGTCGGGAGGTCCAAATCAAGGGGAACAGTCACTACCCTGAGGGATGGAGAGAAGAGCTTATTTATTCGATGATCTAGGTGAAAAGGTCCAAATCAGAAGTGATATTCGTCGCCTGAGGGGATGGCGAGGAAGGTCTGTCGGTACGGGATAAGTATTATATTTTATCTTTTTTTCTTCTCTATTTTTTCTCTTCTCTTATCTTTTCTCCCTGCGTCGTATCAGTTTCTCCCGAGAGCTTATTACTTTGACTGTGTTTTCTATTTCTTTTACCCGCAAGCTCGGTTCAACGGTTGATTTGTTCATTCTCCTGATGAATCAAGCTGTTAATGAGGAGATTTAAGAGTTTTTAGTCGTTTCATTAAGATCGATCAGCATGAATACTTGAGTGTTTTATTCGAGGAGTCGTTCACAGAGGCGCACTGTGTGTTCTTCAGAGGGTGCTTTTGTTCGTTCGTTCTTGGGGTTCTTAGCTCCCCTGGAAAAAAATGGGCAGCACCTCCCCCGGACGGGAGCTTACCAAAAGGAGAAGCGAGAGCCACCCACTGTTTTGTCCCGGTGGTGAACTCCCAACATGCGGAGCGGCCTCACGGCGGTCCATTAGCCCATATGCGAGCGTGGAGCACTCGAGGGCTAGCCTTCAAGAGTGAACACGGCTCGCGGGCGATGATTCTGTGACACGGGATAAATGTTTGCCACGAGAGGGCCGTGGATGTTCATCCGATGACGGACACCTTTGAAGGCCATGCTACAGAGGAGCATGCTTCGGAGGGCCATGGATGAGGAGAAGATGGAGAGAAGGAGAGGGAAGAGAAACACATAGGTTGTAAAAGCACTTCTTTTCTTTTTCATTCATCCACAAAAGGAAGGGACACGGGATACAAAAAGGGATTTTTACCCCACAGCATGAAAAATACATTGGAGGAAGCGGGGGGGAAGAAATACATCGGTGGGAGAGAGAGAGAGAGGGAACGGGGCACAAGCTCCTTCCCCCCCCCTTCGGACTCACCTTCCCTCTCTCACACACTCTCTCTTTTCTCTTCACCTCACGAGCACAGGGGAATAGAGCTTCTTCTTCTTCTTTTTCTTCTTAATCGCTAGCCGGGGAGGGAAGCCAAGCCAGGGGGGTTTTGCTCTGTGGAATGCACAGAGTATATATAGAAGGGGTTGCCCCTTCTTTTCTTGAACGGAAGAACCCCCGCCCCTGCATCGTGGTTGTCGGATGCCACGGTGTCATCCCTTGATTTGCACAGTACACTGGCGTTCGTCCGAGGAGGGGATGTTCGCGGATTTGCTAGGATATCTCCTGCTGCTCTTGTCATAATTGCCTCCTTGTTGTCGAACGGGAGGAGAAGACACGGCTTCAAGCATTGAATGCTCTCTGTGCATTGCATTTATGTAAAACAGGGTATCATGGTATGGATGGGATGTCATCTAGGTTAAAATGGTGTGGTCACTATTCCCCCGTGCCGTTTCAAACCCATTGTGAAATTGACGCACCGTATCAACTTTTGTGGCGCTCGACCGCACCGTGGGTGTGTGGGCGTGAGCGTGAGAAGGAGAGAGAGAGAGAGAGAGGAGGGTCAACATGGGGTGTGGGGGTGTTGCGACGTCAAGAGGGAGGGGAGAGGAGGTGGCTTACGGTGACTTGGGGAGGAGAGGACTGGGAGAGGAGGTCGGGCAGTGAGGGGCGTGAGGTTGTGGAGACCAAAGGAGAGAAGAGAACTTGCATAGGAAAAAGAAAGGGAGAGGGAAGGGGCTCGCGGTGAGAAAGAGGGAGAGGTGGGGGTGCAGAGGCGGCGACGATGGTGTGGAGTCTCCGAGGGGAGAGAGGGTGTACGGCGGTGAGAGAGGGTGAAGGGACGCCAGAGGTGGGCGATGGCCGGAGGTAATGTACAGGGAGAGGAGGATGCCGATGGAGGTTCGCGGTCGTGCGGCCGCTGGGTGGTGTGGATGTGTTGGAGAGAAGGGGGGAGTGAGACGGAGGGTGAAAGAGTCGGTTCCGTGAGAGGGAGTGGGATGAGAGTGTGAGTGTTGTATGTGGGAGGAGTGGAGAATGGGCCATGGGATTAGCCGGGGGTGCAGGCTAGTGAGGGCGGTCACGAGGAGGTCGCCGCGGCCATTGAGGGGAGCAGAGAGAAGAGAGATAAGGAGGGAGAGAGAGATCACTAGGGGGAAGTGGGTGTCTCCGCCGCTGGGTGGTGTGTGACGGGAGAGAAGTGAGAAGAGGGAGGGAGGAGGGGTCTGCCGCTGGGTATGGGAGATGTGGGTTGGGTGAGCTACGTGAATGTGATGGGAGGAGAGGAGAATGAGGAATGGGAGAGAAGAAAGATCCCCCAGGGAGCTACGTGAGTTAAATGAGGGAGGGAGCAACATCTGAAGAAGATGGGAGGGAGTTAATTTTTTATTTTTTTGTTTTTATTATTTGTAGGAAATAAATGCTGGGCCAAACCCATTAATGTTTGTTTTTCTTTTCTTTTTTTTATATAAGGGAGTATGGGCCATTAAAATTAGATTATTATATACATTTTTCAAATTTTTTTTGAACAAGAATGGGCCAATCCCATTAACACAAGAAATTTTTATGTAGAAAAGAATGGGCCAAGCCCATTAACAAGATTCATTCGTCTCATTATCACAAGAACATAATAATTTAATTTTTGTGAGACGAGATTATCAGATAAAAATTAGAGATCACTCAAATAACTTAACTGTGTAAGTCACTTTAGGTTGTCATAGTGTAATATGGGATTTACTCAGTGTAATGCTAAAATATCGTGTCTACGGACACTAGTGAGAGAGTGAGAGAGAAATAGAAATGGAAAATAACATGAGATAACATGGACGGACATCTCAAAGTGGTGCCGACGGTCCGAGCCAAAGAGAGCGCCGTGAGATGCCCTCATCACATTCCCTGTTTTTTCTTGCACGTTATTAATATTTTTCATGATAATAAATTTGAACCTTCTATTTTGACAATAATTTATGTAGAAAGTTCCCTTTCTGTTGTTATATTGGACCACGTAATGTTATGAACATGTGATGCGATTGCCGGGGGAGTTATTGGGCGAGCGGAGCGGAACCGTCTGAGAAATGCCTGAACTCCGACCCGAATGAAACGATAATCGATAGCCGGATACCGTTTACTCCGGAGCAGCTCCCCCACGTCGTCGCAGTTCCTCCACCGTTGCGCAGGGTGGCGGGAGGATCACCGGGGAAGGAGGTGGCGAATCCACCAAAAGGCAAAGCAGAGAGGAGCAGAGGAAAGCCTCCGGGTGTGTGGATCGGGGATTCTTGCCCTCTCTCTCTCTCGTTTCCGATCCATCGCCTTCGCCATGGTCGACGCTTACAGCAGCCTCCCTTCTAGCCACCTCCTCGGCTCCGTCCCGGTACGCCATGCTGCATTCTGCGGGATTCCTTCGTTTCTTCGTCTTCTTCGGTTTCTCCTCCTCCGCTCGTTGGATTCGGCATTGTTTTGCTTTGACTTGCGCGGGAGATTGTTTTGAAGATGGATTTAGACATGGCCGAACTGGTGGGGATGCTGTGTGGTGATTGTTGTGCGGATGAAGTGGATTTCTGTTATCGTTTTTGGCTCATTTCTTGGGCTAGAATCAGTCGACATTAATGTAACAGGGACCTCAATTTTCAGTGTGTTTGGCTCATTCCTTTTTCTATTTGGATTTTAGTTTTTGGTATTCCTATGATTTATATGATTGAAACTTGCATGCAGGCTGTGATTATTGAAGACAGAAGGCCCGAAGTGAATGAAGGTTTGACACTAGCATGTCTTGTTTTTTCTACAGTTCCTTGTTGCTTTTCCTGTATCGTCTTTTGGTTATAATCCGAACCAAAATGGATTGGTTAAGCCGAAACCGCGATAAATAGCAAGTTTACGATCCTTGAGACAATCTCACTTCCCAGTTGGTGGTATAAGTTGGTTTTAAACTATCATTCATTCCTCTTGTGCAGGTCCAAATGCAAACACGCGAACGTTTCCAACCAAGATTGAAGACTTCCAAGACTCTAGGGGTCCGTATGGTATGTACTACATGCCATATAAGACATGTTCATGTTTTTGAAATATCCTAGTTGATGAAGGTGCACAACTAGTAAATAAGATATGCATAGACCATCCAGATGACCAAATGATTTACAGACAGAGCACGAGCGATGTTTCCAGGAATATAAAACTACAATTCTGCGCTGCCTACCTTCCAAGTCTTTGAAGACAACTTCATCTGGGAGTTCATTCTCCACTGACACTAATACACAAGCTCTAGCAAAGGCAAGACGTTGCCTTGAAGCAGTAAGTTTGTCTAAATGGAGGGGAGTTCCAATGACACTACAAATTTGACTAAAAAATGTTTTAGTCTAGAGATGAAGAGGGACACCATGGAGAGTAATCCACAATGGAATACTTTTCAAACAATCTATCTCAAAATTAACTTCTGGAGAGTAACGACGAAGAATCATTGGATGTCCCCTGATTGTCCAAAACCCTTCCTGAATGCGCTGCAAGTCATCCTCAAGGTCGAATTTACATATAAAGAATCCGTTGTCTAGCATGAATAATTGGAATCCATTTGGATTCCATCGACTCTTAATGAATGCTTGCAGTGGCATAAATGAGGTAGATAAACCCACGACATAGCCAACCAGTGCTTGAGACCATACCTCTTTCAAATTTTCTAAATCCACTGGTTCACAAATAGATACTGACTTGGTACCTATTGAAGCTGGTTGCAAGAACTCTAGCTTGAGGTCTTGTGCTTGCTCCGGAGTTCTAAAGAGATTGGTCCATGGCTGTGGTTGCGAAGAAATCTGCACTGGAGTCTTGGAGCGAGACCTTGAGCGACCTCTGGCACCAGAGGGAGGTCTTCCCCCTTCCGCAGCTGTAGCATGATGAAGATTCTGTAGAGCCGGCACCGGAGCCTTGTCAAGACTAGCTGATGCATCATTCCACGGATTGGAGGAAGAGAAGTCCCTCTTCCGCATTAGTGACTCCTCCCCACTGCGCAAACCTCTCCCCTGATTCTTGCCATCAGCGAGAGAAGCCCGCCCAGGCAATGCAGATGGAGGGATGTTCTCTCGACCAACCAAAGGAGCAGTGGAAGAACTCGAAGAAACAAGACCTCTCGACTCCTGTAGAGACGTAGCATTGAATGGAACACCGGAGCTTCTCTCTCCTCTCACCATCTCTCCTCCCCTCCCTATAAGCAGTGTTACATTTGATCCATAACTACTTAATAAACTCTTGCTTCGTGAAAGGCTACAGCTAAATGATCGTAACGATGGGAAGCGATGTTGTAGCGACCCAAGATCCGGATACCGGGAATGACCCGATACCATTCGAATTCTGGCCCGCCGTCCACGAGCTGGAGGGCTTGGAAGGGCTAAAAGGATAGGTGTGGTGTACATAGAAACTAACCGTCTGATCCAAGATCTGATGGTACGGAGGCAAGCAACCTAAATTTTAACTGCACTGCCAGCCAGTGCAGCAAGCCGTCTGGCAGTGCAGCAAGCCATTGCAATGGCAGCGGTGCAGTAAGTGGAACTCTTGATTTTGATATGTCAATCAACCCCAAGCCTGAGTCTAGCCTAAGGCCCAATTTTCTTGTACGTAAGCCTATCTGGCAGTGCAGCAAGTGGAACTCTTGATTTTGATGTCCATCAACCCCAAGCCTGAGTCTAGCCCCAAGGCCCAAATTTCTTGTACACAGGCCAAAATTCACAAGCCCATTCGCCTTTTTGGATGGATGTATATTTGGGTGCTTCTACATTAGTTTAGCATATATGTCTTCCCTCATTTGTCATTGCCAATAACTTTTTCAATGGAATTATATATGAGATTAGATCATGTCATTAGCTTGTCCCTTTTTTATGGAGCGCCAAATGGGTTGCACTGACTTCCTCAATTATCCTAATATGTGGGGGAATGGATTTGTGAATGAGCATTCCAATTTCCAATGCTAATGTGATACAATTTCTTTTACATAGTTATCAGTGCACAGTGTGATGACCTTTGTGGACGCATTTTCTTTTCTCATCATGTAGGTTTAGTGAGTTTGGAGTTGATGGTGGACCTGCTGCGAAGGCCTTCGGCCCTAAGTTTGACCTGGTGTCCGGGCATTTGCATACTCATCTGGGGCTCCAAGTGCCTGAAATTGAAGTGAGTGGCATTTACATTTAACCTTGTTTTGCAATGATTTAATTGTTGCTGATGAAAAGTTGGAATCTAACTTCTCTTTGGTTCTTTCCCAGATGAAGCATGCCATTGCTGGCACTATAGCTTTGAAGGGGCTTGGTGGTCTTCTATTCATCTTTGGCAGTAGTCTTGGAGCTACTCTTCTGGTTTGTATCAATCAACTTCATCTATTCCTTTTTGGGTATTTTTATGTATGTTCTTCCAGGATAACATTTCTGGCTCGCACTTCAGCAAGGGTTTTTGTTGAGTTCTGAATCCACTGTAATGAAAATCATATGTTTATCTGTAGGCACTTTATCTGGCTCTCGTTACTCCGATTGTATACGACTTTTACAACTATGACATGGAGAAACCGGAGTTTGTTCAGACTTTTGTTAAGTTTACACAGGTTTGGTTCACCCTTACCATCCGAACTGACAATTTACGTTTTTACTATTTTGAGTTGAAAAGGTTAAAATTTCTAATTTTTTGAATTCCTGGATTCTCTTTTTTCTTCTCAGAGTTTGGCTCTGTTTGGTGCC
>JANBPO010005671.1:0-17931 GCA_024336825.1 Amorphophallus titanum | reverse complement strand
TAGCTTAGGATTAGACCGATTGGCGGCCTGTTCTGCCATAAGCAACGATCTTGACCCTGAGTTGTGAGACTCAAAGATAGTTGTGGTTGCAGGTCTAGTTGCCTTGCCCTGAGTCTATCGACAGTTTCCTGGGCTGCCGTGGTGCTTTGTAGTACGTGTGACAGTGCTTCCTTGCCTGTCTGTACTCTAGCACTCATATTTTGAGTCTCTGTGTCTAGTCAGCCTCCACTAGTCGTAGCCTTACGACACATTACGGCGTGTCAGCCCTTGTGGCGGGGTAATTCCCGTTGTATGGTTTTTAAGCTAGTTTCGTGGGCCCCCGGTCCAACTATAGCGTCCTGCAGAGGGGGAATACTAGCTATAGGCTTGGCTTAGGCTGTGAGCCAGTGTGTGCATACGTGGTCAGGGGGTTGGACTGATGCCGATGGGTGTTGCCCTGTCTAGTCACTCGCGACTGTGCTTCCTATTCTGGTTCAGCGTGTACCTCAGTCTTCGCCATTCTACGCGTCCGTAGTGAGGTACTTGTGGCGCAGCATAAGACGTCAATGGACGTAGCTGGCCGTTCTTCTAGTAAGGTGGTACTTCCATCACGTGACACGTGACTCTCACGTTTCTCGTGCGTCGTGACCTTTCCAGGTTAGCCTTCTCTCGGCTTTGCCCGAGGTCAGTGTTATGTCGTGTGCACGACGTCCTAGTTGTGTGTGTGTGGTTGTGTCTAGAAGAGCGTGCACAGTAATCGAGTCATGTGTGCTTTAGGGCGCCTGTGTCTGTTTAGATCGTTTCTAGACTTTTTACCTGTCCTTGTATGCCCGACAGATCGACAACTCCTGCCTTTGTCAGATCAGAGTTCGCCTTCCTGTTGCTGCCCAGAGTAGTTCAGGGAGCCGAGGTTAGTTCGGCAGCCACGCTCGTTCAGTATAGCTTTTCCCTTTTCTTTTAGCTTCCCTCTCCTTAGCATGTTCCCTACTCCTGCTTCCCCCTTCTTTACAGCTTTCTAGTGTAGTTTTTCCTACTTTGCTACACCTGTTGTTTTAGCTGTTGTTCAGTGTTACTGCGTGTTTTTTAGTGGGGATCCGCGTGACCCCTATTGAGCCAGTGACACGAGGCTCACCCCTACTTTTCAGGTGGGTGGCGTCATTCTACTTCTGCGGTTCCTGGAGTGGCATGTCCGTAGCTGCCAGTAGTACCTGCGTCGGGCTTCCCTCGACCTCAGTGTACGTCTTTCCTTTTCTGTTGACTGTACTACTTGTCTTTCCTTCGGACTGGACTCTGGTATAATTGTTAAATTTAAACTGTTAATTAAGTAGTGGGAGACAGTGGGCTTTGGATACATATCATCAGGCAGAGATATTATAGAAGATCCAGAGAGTGGGATTTAACATCGACTTCTTTGTACAATGTTTCCTTCATTTGCAGAGGTATCATCCTGTGCAGTGATATCATTAGGGCCAGTGTTCGGGTTAGGCTTGGAAATGGGCAGAAGAGTCTATTCTAGAATAATAAGTGGTATGGTGATTGTACACTCAAAAAGGCCTACCCTAGGCTCTTCGCTATTGCGGTTGCACCCTTGTCTTCTGTGGCACATTCCTTCGATAGTCAGCTTTATGGAGATACCTAGGCGTCTACTTTCTGGAGGAATCTATTGCAGGAGGAGATGGATCTGCTAGAGAGCTTGTTGGCATCTACTTCACTTTAGGTTGGTGGATAATAGTGCTGACAAGTGAGTATGGAGATGGGAGAAGGAGGAAGTATTGTCTGTCAGGTCGGCTTACTCTCTTATTTTAGATGCGAGTGTGCGTCATTGTTTTGCTTCACAGATTTGGGGCCCAAAGAGCTCGCTGAAGGTGAAGATGTTGATATGGAGGATTTCACGTGGCCGACTACCCATGTGCGATAAGATTGCACCCTTCATGCAGGCCATTCTCTTTGTGTTGTTTGTGTGGAGAGGTGGAAGAGGACTTTAACCACCTATTTACAGGCTGCCCTTATTCCAAGGAGGTGTGGTCTAGGATCGGTGGCAGGATTCAACACCTCTTGGGCCAGTTTGAGAGTGTGCAGACCTACTTCTCAAATGGCACAACAGGTGGGTCCTTAAAGAGGATAGAATCATCGGGTGGCTTATCCTCCACGCTACTTTATGAGCTTTGTGGGGCAAAAGAAATGGAAGAATTTTTAGAGGGGTAGCAAGAGTGGAGGAGAGTGTTGTTTTTCTTGTTTGTGAGGGAGTGTGTGAGTGGGTTAAGCATATCTGTTAGGTGGAGTCTCATAACTCCTCACTTTTCCCTTTGTTGATGGGTGGCTAGGGGCTTGCCATCTTGGCAGCGGACTTTGTGTATGGGGATTCTTTTGGGAGCTAACTATTTACACTTGTAAATCCTTATTTCTTTTCTTTTAATACAATAGTGATACTACCCACTTTTCAGAAAAATGTAAGTACGAAGCTCCACTTTTCAAAAAAAAATGTAAGTACGAGGTTCTGTTTATCCTAAAAAAAACTGAGGCTTTGTTGATAGGCATTTATGTTTGTTATTCATGCATCAATGTGAAAAATGCTTATCCAAGGAGTTAATCCTGCAAGAAGTGATATAACAATTTTTGGCCTATAGCACCTCTTTCCATTCACCAATTCCTTCTCTTGATTCCTCCCGATCGCAGGTCTGACCTGACTTCTTACACATCCATTGCTTTGGGCTTCTATCTATTCTCCCACTACTTTTAAGGCTTTAGTCCTCACTACTCCTTCTGATTTCCCCTTTTCTTCTGTAGACTTTTCATGTGATCAAGGTCTCTGCACCTTAGTGAGGGAGTTCTAGCCCTCACCTCTTTTCCTTTTCTCCTTATTCGTCTGAGTCTGGTTTAGACACTACTCCCTCTTGTTAAGCCATTTCCAATCCTTGCCCCTTACATTCTTATCTGCCAAATGAGGATAAATCCATATTGCTCAAACATCGCCACCAGCAGATACTTTCTCTGAGAAGGTCTCAAGGTAACATATTGGCGTAAGCATGCATTTTTATGACGTCATTACTTCATTACTTCATGCACGGCTTTCAAAATAAAGTGTTTCTTAACTAGATTAAGAGTGGCAGTCCTAGGCCTTTATCATAGAAGTTAATGTCAAAAAAGAGTCTTTAGGCTTACTTTTGCAGCATCCTTTGGTTATAAGAACCCCGCGCTAAGAGTTCAATATTCTCTCCCGCTTATTAAGGGCAACCCTCAACTGGGCACCGCGCACACTTCACGGCGTCCTTAGCCATCTTCTTTGGTAAACACCGTTGCTACTTGGGCCCTGCTTGAGAGCACGAGATTTTTTTTCTCTTCTCTACACAGCCAAAATATGAGGGTAGAGGTAGTGTGGGCAAGACAACTAACTTAAGCACATCTCGACAAGAGGAAGTCTCAAATAGGGACAGTCCATTATGACTTTATTCTCAAAAGTTCAAAGCTCAATGGAAATATCCTTCAAGTCCAAAGGACACAAAAATGCATAAAATGATCAAATTCAAATGAAAGAAAAAAAATGGAATGAAAGGAAAATCTGATGAATTCATGGCATGGCAAGAGGGCAGTACAGTTTTTCAGTGGGACATTATGAGTCTGATCGTATGTGTGCCTACAAGAGAATTTAATTTTCAATGATAAGACATAAAGTCCTAGCGCAACAGACCAAATCTCTAGGGGTCGTGCTATGGATAGACGTCAAAACCCGATATCTTCTTAACTCATATCAAGCTTACCCCCATTTTCTTCTCTTCTCCCTCTAAGACCGAGTGTTTCTCAGGTATGGCCTTAGTAGGGGCACCGTTAACCAAGGGTAGCCGACTACAGGACGCCACCTTAAATGCACGCCCTACTTTGGGTAGTTCTTAGCGAAAGGGGAAGGAACAAGGACCCCTAACCAGTGGTTTGATCCTCATTGTCATTTTTACACACCCACCTATGTTTTGGCACCCCTAGGGGTTTAAAAACCTCCAGGTGAACCCCCACTCATGTTGGTTAGTTTATTCTCTTTCATTTCTAGCATATAGTACACTGCGTGGATCTAATCTGGGTTTACTCTTGTTGGTTACACGTTGTTTTGCAGGTCAGCAGTCATCCAGCACGAGGCCCACTCTTTCTGGTCGGTCGGAAAGAGTGGAGGTTGAAGTCCTACGATTTGGAAGGAGGTGGAGTAGAGCGGTCGATCTTCATCCGTCCAAGATGTTGCGCGGCTATCTCGTGGCCATTCATCTTCGTCCTGCGGTCATCCCCGAACCATCCTACTTCCATCGTTCTTCGTCCCACGTTTCATTCCAGCGCTGGTAGACGGCCTATAAAGAGCCGCACTTCTTCTAGGAGATCCTTCGTCGATCGCTCATCATCCCAGCACTAGGCAAAGGTGAGTGTCTCCCCCCTTTCTCAAGGCACGGCACGTTCATCATGTCTGGGGCCTTGGGTGGCAATCATACAGGTTCTGTCTTTACTCCCTCCCTTTTGGCTTCGTTGATTTTTTGTGCTTTGTTAGTCGAGAGGAATAAAGGGGATTTAGTTCAACTATCGGTACTTCAGGGAAAAGTCATTTTTCCGATCAACAAACTTTCTGGCGATCATGGTGGGATGCCTAGTGCCCATCGTGTTGGTGTTTGTCGACCCCCCCATTTTTTGGTGTTTGTCAGTCTCTTTTTTGTCAGGTTGTCATAGGTGGCTGGCTAGTTTTTCGCGTTTCGGTTCCCTGGAGGTCGTGCGGTCCTGTAAGAGCCACCTGATATTTTGTGCGGACTGAGGTCGTCCACTCGTTATTGTCCCCAGCCATATTTGCTCTGCGACCCTGTGGCCAACTAGCGCCCGCGCTTCTGTTCTGCGGCCAGTATCAGGTCGCCTATCTTCCTGGTACAGGTACATACCTCCATTTGCATTTCTCTATCTACGGTTGTGTCAGGACCGCTCCAGGTCACGCGCGGCCTGTAACGGGCCGCCCACCTAGGTACATTCGCCAGTGATTTTGTTATTTGTTTAAAATTGCCAGTTTGTTTCACCTTTGTTTAGCGTCTGTTGTCACCCCTTTGTTGTTGGATGGTTCAACAAGAACCGCCTATCCTCCCTGGATGGTCTGCAGAAGACTGCATATCTGTGCTACAGTGCACCCGAGCCTTAATTAGATTTCCATGTTACATTCATCCCATGCTGTTTGGTGCTAATCTCTCCTAATTTGATTTGTTGTTGCATGATTGGCAAAGCATATGGACCTTTGCTAACAACCTTCCAAGTGTCATAGTCCTGTGCTCGCATGAACACAGTCATTCGATTTTTCTAATAGGGATAGTTAGTCCCATCAAAATAGGGTGGTCAGTGTATCGAATGTCCCTCGGGGAGCATTCCCTTGTTGACCATAGCAAAGGATCTTTACTCTACAACCATGAGGTTGTCCTAAAATCAGAGACCCACTCTGATACCAGATTGTTGACCCTAAGCATATGTTAGGACAAGAAGGGGGGTTGAATTGTCCCCTTTGAAAGTGATGTGGAAAAATTAGATCTAATGAAAATCAAGGCAGGGAATAGATCGCATCCAAGTATCTACTCTCAAACTCACCAGCTCACATGATCAATAGATAAAATGAGCAAGCAAACCACAAATAGACAAAGTGTGAGAGAGATTTTTTAGGTGGTTCGAGACCTCACAGGCACCCTATGACCACCCCTCACCAATTGGTGAGGCTTCACTCACTTCAACGCGAAGCACACGGAGTTCACACTCCAAGAACACGGAGACAACATCTCCAACACAATCCACCAATGGATCTCGATCACCCAGATGCTGCATAGCCTGTAGCTCCGTCCACACTCACAGTCGTCCATAGATGGTTCTCAACAAGTATATGTTAAGAGTTCAGAGACACAAGATATGATCAATACAAGCTAAAATACCAGAAATAGATGACTGAAATATTTGTAACTAAGGTGTAGAGATAAATCCTCATGAGAGGAAATGGGTTGAATATGTATTTATCTGATCCTCAAGTCGGAGGGCAGCTGGATGATGATGATGATGAGGACGTCCACGCGTTCCTCTTCTCGATCCGCTTCTTTGTTTCTTCAGTCAAGATCTTCAAAAGTGGCTGGAGGTAGATGAAACCTTCGATTCTTCCTCAGCTCCTCTCCTTCTTCCTATTTTTCTCCTCCTGCGGCCTAGCTTCCTCTCTTCTCCTGCAAGAAAGATAACACGTTAGAACTCTCGTGTGTTTCTTTTCTACCGAGTTCGCATTATATAGCAGCATAGATAAGTCAAAGGACCACAAAGCCCTTGCAAAACCCTAACAAAACCCTCCTAGGATCATCATATATAGCTTAAGGGCATTGGGGTAAAAACTCAAGCCAAATGGATCATGAAATGGGGGTTTCGATACCCGAACTGGCAAACCCGTTCTGGACACCCAGGACAAGTGTCGTCTCTTAGAGTCGACTCTTGTTCACGAGTGTTCTGCTAGAAGAACGAAATCCGAAGACAGGGTGAAAGTGTCGACTCTCAGAGTCGACGATGATCTAGGAGCATACGGTTAATCGTTGGATAGGTCGCTCGGTTGAGTCGGGTGGGGGACGATGGACTCTGTCTCACACACCGTGATTACAAGAAGACTCTTGACCCCGTTTGGCTCGATCTAGCAATAGTGTCCTTGAGTACTTTCTATTTTATTCTTTCTTTGCATTCATTTTGATGATTTCTTTATTTTAGCCCAGCATGTATCATGTCATGTTTGAGTACTCACGTCTCGTAATTCGTTCAAGGTTTCTCCTCAATAATGGTTAATTGCACTTTAATTCTCTTGGATAAGAGATCCTGATTCCACTCTGAATTTGAATATCTTCTTTCATCTTCCTGCTTGGTATGGTTGGCCAACGTGATTCCTGTCTGGATTTTATCTTGCCTTTTCCAGCTTTACAGCTGTGCCCTTATCGATCTCCTCATTGTTTGTGGATTGTGTCCCCCAGTAAGGTTGATCGTGTTTCCTTTTCTCCTTCCTTAGTTAGTTCTCCAGACATGTCTCATGTGTGTCAGCCATCCTGGTGGTTAGTTTGACATTTTCAGGAGAATTCCTATCGCTTGTTGATTGTGACGGGTGTCTTTTATCTTGATGCCCATTTTTTAGCTCTCCCCACTTCATCTTCGCTTCATCTCCCTTTCACTTCACTGTCACTTTCACTCCATCTCATTTTCATTCTGCCTCCACGTCACTTTTACTCGCTCCCTTGCAAAGCTAACATAAAGGAGGGGCATCTGTTGACACCCGTTTTAAGCCTACAAGTCAAGTCATTTCTCTTATTCTCCTTTATAACGTTCTGAATTAACCATTTTTTTGGAACCTTCTTTGAGCCTATTTCAAGCCTATTTCGACCATTTTTTGAGCCCATTAAGCTTTGGAGGCCTTTAGCTTCAATTCCTTGACTTTTGGGTCACTTTCGGGCCATCCAGAGCATCAAACGGGCATCCGAAACTTGCTCGCGCAAAACCCGCCAAAGCCCTCTCGTCACGGTCAAAGGTTGACCATGACCTGATGGTCACAGTCAACCTATGACTGTGACCATATATATATATGTTGTTGGTGGTGGTGGTGGTCGCGGTCTTGGGGAGACTGCGACCTTTCTCAGGGTTTGTTCCTGAGCGTCCCACGGCCGACGGCTCTGTTCCTTGGCCATTTCATGACCCTAGACAGTTGCGGTTTATTATTGACCGCATTTTGAGGTAGCGGTCTCGTGACTAACTATGTTTCTGTTACAGAGTTTTGAACATTTTGGGCCTCGATTTCTTCGCCTGAGGACTCCTTAGACTCCATGTTTGATTCAAAGTTGCTTGCTTGCGATTGTAGGTCCAAGGTGCATCGGTCGAGTGGCTACCACCCCCAAGGTGGTGTCACATCATTTGGGAATCCATCAGAACCCCATGCCGAGTCATCCTCCCGCTCTGCAGCCTCAGTCACTGGCACCAGCTCAGGTCAACCTAGTTCAACCCTCGGCTCCTGATGCCGGGTGGTCCTTTGACGATGACGGTTCTACTCCACCGATAATGGCCTTCCACCACAATTACCACAATCCTCCCTCCTCCACTATCCTTATTCCAACACACCAAACCCCTCATTCGCCTATTAAACCACTCGTCCTCCCATCCTCTACTCCTTTTACTCCTTCCGCTTCCACTCCACCGTCAATACCCTCACCCATCCTTCCATCTAACCCACCACTTGTCACCCCTGCTACCATTATCGCACCTCCATTTAACCTTCCACCCATGCCTCCCCCAGCCTTTATACCCCCATCTCCACTAGCACCCATCATCACTGCACCTAGCACCAACCCCTCACTAGCTATCTTGTCTCCATAAACTGTCACCTCCCCTACCATCCCTTCCAGCCCCATCATCTCTCCCACACCCTCTTCTACGCCAATTATCCACCCCATCGGCCCAATCATACCGTCAGTCGATGCCATGCCGGCACAAAATCTTGCCCTGTGAAGCGGACGTTTGTTTCATTGAAATTATGTTTCTACTTCCAATCCCCAGTCTTCTCAACCTACTGTCAAGCAAGAAGAAACTGAGCCACTCCCGGGTACCCAATATGACCTGTTGCATCATCTAGACAGGGTGCCCACTAAAATATCTGCGCTGAGCTTATCAAAAGATCTACCCTTCACCAAGACGCATTGAGGAATTTTCTTCAGAAGGTAATGGTTAGTGAAGATGTGGCAGTCGACAGTCTACCCACAGCATTGGCAATAATCTCCAGAGGGCCAGCAATTACCTTCTCTGAAATCGAGCTAGCACCTCCGGAAGCTCGGCAGATGTCGCTGTGCATTACTATTATTTTGAACAAAGTTAGTGTGGATGCAGCTTTGGTTGATATAGGGGCATCTATCAATGTTTGCCCACTCAGCACATTCAGGGCCTGCAACTTGTCAGAAGAACTCCTACGCCCTACCCCGACTACCATAGCAGCTTATGATAATTCAAGAAGAGCATGTCACGGGGTTGTCACCATTCAAGCTGAGCTTGGGCCCCTTACTAAGCCTATTGAATTTTATGTGCTGGACATTAACCCTATGTTCAAAGCTATCCTGGGTCATCCGTGGATCGATACTCTCAGTGCCGTGCCATCCACTGCTCATCAGTGTCTCAAGTTCCCTTTTCAAGGGAGGGTGGTTAAGGTGAAAAGTTTGTCCACTGTCCTGTCAGTTAAGGCTATATCAGAGAAGATTTTGCCAGCTCTATGGCCCAGCAGTCGGCTAGTGATTTCAGTGCTCGATCTTGACTTCCCTTGGGTGTATGCACCCCGCAATCCCGTTACTGCACCTGTTAATATAAAAGAGAAGCCAAAGATCTGGGATTCAAAAGGTTGGTCCATCATTTTGAAGCTAGGCTATCAACCAGGGAGAGGCCTCGGTGCACAACTATAAGGGCGGACCAAACCGATCCCCAAAGGAAGAAAGATGAGTAGACGGGGTCTTGGCTACCGAGGGTCTGCATTATCAATTTTGGGCGACTCAGGGCCATTAACCTGGGACTACCGCCAGCATTTTATCAAAGGCCCCCTCCAGCTAGGAACTTTACAACCACAGCTAGCACAAAAGAGAAGCACAGCTTGCACAGTTGTCGGTCCGCCTCTATTGCCAAGGGGGCCAGTTAATGACATGCTTGATTTTAGTCAGGCGTTTGCCAGGTTATTTCATGAAGAAGGCTATTGTCAAAAGAATCAGGAGGTTCGGCCTGTACAATGGAAGCCGAAGAAGCTAGCTGACCGTCCCCGAGAAAGGACGAGCTCACCTATTCTCTTTACTTGGTCTTCCTCCCGTATAAAGTCCCTCATTCAACAGCTCGGCTTTATTCCCCGTTCGCCGCCTCTTCTTGTTAATCAATTCATATTTCTGTCTCCCTTTCAGCGTGAGAAGCCGATTGAATTCTTGATTGTTAATTGTCCATGCGGGCGCTACCCGCTGATTGATTTAACATCCAGGTTGTCACCCCACTCACCTGTCGATTTGTCCAAAATGTGGTTCTCCGCCTCCGATCCCTTCTTTGGTGTGCTCTTTCCGTCTCTCTGCCCCCAGACACTCCCTCCTCCTCCTCCCTCTTCTCCATCTTGCTGTATGATTTCCACTGATCTCCAAAAAAAATGCCAAATTTGAAATAAAGGTTTCTGTGGAAGATTACACTATCTACTGCCCATCTTCTTCCCAGGGGCACGAGACCCCTGCTTCTTCCCTTCTAGTAGGTTTGCTTTCTCCTAGGTTAGATGTAGGGTCTATTGAGTCTAGAGAAGTAGGGTCTAGGTCTAGAGAAATAGGGTCTTGTTCTAGGTCATCCAACCCATCCGAGCTCAAGCCGCACCCGCTTGCGCGTCATTTTAAATCTATTCCTGATAGGTTCTTGCAGGATCTAGCTCAGCGATGCCGTGCTCTTTTGAAGTGCCCAGAGTTTATAGCTACAGTGATTGTCATTGAGGATGATGAGGAAATAGACGGGGAGTGGAGCGATGACGGATTAGGTGTCTATGAAGTCATGGATGGGAAGGACCCGGTCGATCCTGAGGACAGCGACGTAGATGACACTGCCGACCTATACGCTCAAGGCTTGAAGAGATTCGATGAGCCATCTTCCGCAGTGGATGAACCTACGAAGGAAATAAATTTGGAAACTGAAGAAGATCCCAGGCCCATCATTATTGCCGCTAATCTCCCTCAAGAAGTAGAAGTTAATTTGATCAAAGTCCTAAGGGAGTATAGCGACTCTTTCACCTGGTCTTACGAGGACATGCCGGGTCTTGACCCCTCCTTGGTGGAACACCGACTAGTGCTCAAGCCAAGGACAACGCCCGTTAAACAAAGATCAAGAAGATTTCACCCCCACATGGCCTTGAGGATAAAGGAAGAGGTCAACAAATTGTATAAGGCCAAGTTCATTAGAGTTGTCTTATATCCCCAGTGGGTGGCAAATATAGTCCCTGTCATCAAGAAGGATGGAAAGGTACGTATTTGTATCGATTTCAGGGATCTTAACAAAGCCTGTCCCAAAGATGATTTCCCGCTGCCTCACATAGATGTCTTGGTGGATAATACCACTGGGTACGAAGCCTTATCATTCATGGACGGTTATTCAGGCTATAACCAGATCTGTCTCACTTCCGAAGATCAAGAGAAAATCTCCTTCACCACGTCCTGGGGCACGTATTGTTATGTGGTCATGTCATTAGGCTTGAAGAATGCGGGTGCCACCTATCAAAGGACAATGATGGCGATATTCCACGACATGATGCACATCTACATGGAAGCTTACGTGGATGACATCCTGGTGAAGTCGAGAACAAAAGAAGAACACCCCACCATTCTGGCTAAGGTGCTGCAAAGAGCTAGGGAGTATAAACTGAAAATGAATCCAAAGAAGTGTATTTAAGTCATGTAGAGATAAATTCCATGTAGGAATTTAATAACTTGTAGAAATATATAGGGAAATGAATGTCATAGACAACACGCTAGTCATGTACTCGGTGCAATATCTCACCATGTCATTACAACTCTCCGAGGCACAAGTACTTTTCAGGCGCTCCTCTCAGGACCAGACCAGGCCCTTATGATGCGTTGGCATTAATTTGGTGGATCCTAGATCTCAAGTAATATCTAGACATTCACTAGAATCGGCCAGGAATTTCAAGGTCAAGGTATGTAGCTTATCTTCTAGGATCAAGTGAAATTTCAATAATTGAATGGGAAGCCATAAGATCATGGCTTGTAAAAGATAGGAATACAATCAGGGTTTGATTACAGCACAAGCCATCCATGGCCTGGCTACCGAGGCACCCAAGAAACACACGGGAAACACGCTTCTAGATGAGTTGTGGTCATACATGGGCTGCAACAAGGCAAAAATGGTCTGTCACGGACAGCAACAGTCGATACTGGGCCAGAGGGACAAAGCCCAGTGTCAAAGGATGAAAACGGTCTTGATTGGACAGCAAGAAGACAAGGGTGGTCCTGGATGGGCCGTTTTCGAAAGGAAGACGGTCCACGGTGGGCCGTTTAGAACAGAAAGGTTCCTGGGCCACAACAAAAAGGAAACGGTCTCCATTGGGCCGCCCCACAGACGGTCCTCAGAAGCCCGTTTAGAAGATAAGGACAGTCTAGTAATAACCGTAACTAATTTTGGGCCCAGCAAGACTAAAGCAGTCAACTTAATGGGCTCCCAGCTCGCCCGAGGCATGGTGGGACCGAACCAGGGTCCAGCCCACACCTCTTCGGTCGAGTTAGAAGCTATAGGTCCACTCAAACATGGCTAGGTTGACTAAAATTCAAGGAAAATTGACCAGCAGGGCCTGGCACTTAGCCAGTTAAATGTGGTCACAACAGAGCTGCTTCAAGTTCCAGGCGGTCACACCTGGGCCGTAACCTGATGGTAGTGGTCCCAGAAGGGCCACAATTAACAGGACAGTCTTGATTCCGGGCTTAAAAACCATGCGATCCAATCGAGTCAATAGGTGCAGGATTTGGGGGTACAACCCGCCCAGTGTCCTAGTGAGAATTCCAGGCTCGCGGGGACTTACGGAGATCTCATAATAGAGATCCTACTCTGACGGAAGGAATATCCGGCGGAGAGTCTCCACTATTACAAGATTTAGGGCTAATCAAGCATCAAAAAATAGTGTATAACAGTCAGCTAGCACCACCGGAGTGGCATGACTGTCAGAGCAAACCTAGTAAGCATAGCCACCACAACGACAACTCGGGATCCTCCATCCCGGTAATCCTCTGCAACTCCGCAGGCTTCGATCCTTAACACATCGAAAATCACAACACCAACTATAAATTCTCACAAACACCTCCCAACTGGCACCCATCCTTCCGAAGTAGCGCCAACACACCCTTACACATGGGGGAATGGGCAATGCTCCTCACTGGCAACCACCTTGCCATCACAGGATTTGTCTCACACGGACTTCATGGCACACGAGAGAGGCCAACCAATCCGGACACATGACGCAAGGTGACAAACCTTAACCCAATGCGATCTCCTCCCACCAGGGGAAAACTCAATACTCCTCCAACCAACGAAAGGTCCCCGTGCTCGACCTGACCTCGAACCTTGGATACGCTAGGAATAACACCTTCCATGTAGCGACCCGAGATCCGAGGACCGGAAAAACTCTCACTTATGTCAGGTCAGCACCTCCGACACACTCACGAAGTATCTTGTTGGACCATGATCATAACACCTCTCGATGCACCGTCGCTGCGACTCCTCGAATCGTAACACGCCATGCCAAGAGCCATGACATGAGCCATAATCGACACCTGCCAACGCTCATCCGGGCACATCTCTCGACCAGGGCGCCCGCTCTGCCACCTCGAACCACAATCTAAACACCTCAGGGGTTGGATAATCCTCAAGCTAGGGTGGCCAACACGATAATAACTCCCTCAGAGCACACTCACGGCTACTTGATCACGAGTAATCCTCAACAACCACCGGACCTCGTCACAGATTCCCCAAACACAGCACCACCGCAACGCACCTACCGACAACCTCTACCCAACGCAACATCATCAGGGCCACCACCAATGAGGGAGAAAGCTCTCAAACTTAATCCCCGGGCCCCACGCTGGCACTCTGACAAGAACAGTAACCACTTCCACAGTGCCAACGTCGTGCCCTCACGCTCTCACGCGAGAAACCAAGCAGAAAATAAATACAAAACCCTATGTCAACTATCGATTGTAATGGACCTTACGGACTCTGATCACTGTAATATCTCAAATTTCCATGTACTTCCACAACCATAGCTCTGATACCAACTGTGGCGACCCAGGATCCGAGTACCGGAAAGGAACCGGCGCGACTCGAACCTCGGCCCACCTCCCACGAGCCCAGAGACTCGGAAGGGATAAAAGGATAGGTGTGGTGTACATAGAAATAGGAAATAAAGCAAGACAACAGATATAAACAATCTAACTACAACAGAGTCCAGTCCAACAGAAAGTACAGTCTAAAGCAGTAAAACGTACCCCTCAAGCTATGGAGCCAAGGGTTCTATTTGTAGACCCCCAAACACTCTGGACGAGTTGGAGATAAACCAGTTAGAAAATAGGCCAGATCCTAGCAAACTCTCGGAGATAATATTCCCAGGAGTTCACAGAAACAAACAGAAGCTTCTGAGGATCTTTACAGGGAGAGAAATCATGAAACAAGGACTCTAATCCTGCCACGGCGAAGTAGAGAAAGAACAGTCAGAGTAGGACTCTTTGTCTCCCCTAACGGTCTTGCGATAGACCACAAGGCATAATAAACGGTCGACTGATAGACCGCATAGCTCAATTGTCCAGTAAAAGATAAGGCCAACGGGAGAAGAAGTCACGATAAGGACTCTCTGCATAACAAACGGTCTAAGAATAGACCGCCAGAGCACAACTAACGGTCATGCGATAGACCGCATGGGCTGATCGTCCAGTAAAAGATAAAAATAGAGTTGAAACAGGACTCTGCCACCCTTAAACGGTCTAGAATTAGACCCCCATCCATGGATCATGTTCGTACTATAGACCGCTAGGGGCGAATCCGTGGAAAAAGGAACAAGAAGCCCACTAAGCTCCGAGTGATAAAAAAGACAAGGAGCGAGACCCAACCAGGGAGAGTGACCCATAAAATAAGCCTTAAAACTGACCAAGATGGCCCAATAAATAGTGAATAATTCAGGACATCATAAAAAATAAATAAAGAGATGACCCAACTCATTGGTCATAAAATAGGTGTCAACAGGTGGTTCTCTTCCTCCCCATTGCCTCCTGAGCAAGTAGGCTCGATGATCAGATCAATTTGTGGATGGTGGTCGCTGGTAGAGGAGTGTCACTGGTGAGGGTTTGAGAGAATGTTTAGAATGATGGAATGAACATGGGAGAGGGAAGTTTGAACGGCCGTTGCGATTTTTGAATTCGCCTAGCACATTGCGGTCGTACGATGGACTGTTAGGATGTCTTTGGCGGTCCTCCCTGGACTATTTTTCCTCAGAGTTTCATGCATTGGAGAATGTGAACCTCCTCAGGGTAGCAGTCTAGCGCTAGACTGTTAGGCGTCCCTTGCAGTCTTGGCATGACCATTTGGCTGCTAAATGCTGTGATGAGTTGAATTGCTATATCTGCTTCATTCTTTTCTTCATGCCTTGTGTGCTCTTTGCCTTATTTGATGCATCATGCTTATTTCTTTAGTTTATTGTTGATGGCTAACCTTCTTTATTATCATAATCATGAGCGCCATCGCGTCAGGTAGGTAAGTCAGGTAAGTGTCTCGATCCATGAGTCCCTTAATGCATTACCAAGCCGCCTGCAGGGCGCTTCCTTCAGGAGACTTCGAATTTACATCTGCGCCTTTCGAAACGAGGAATTTTGCCGCAACCGGGTCAAGCGCAAACCACTCCTTGTCGTTAAGGAGTTCACGGTAGAGCTTGATCCATGGCGGCGCGCCGCGCCCAGACTTGTAGTGCTGGAACTTATCCCAATTCTTGATTTTGGCTGTCATCAGGCAAACGTGTTCTGGCGGCTTCGATAACGCGGTTCACTACACGCCCCACCGGCTGCCAACTATCTTCAACGGCAGCAGGCTCTACTCGGACACACACACCCTCTCCGCTCGTTACCCACCGAGCCGAAAGCATTTCGCACAAACTGTCGTCGTCAACGACGCCATGCATGGCGACCTGGCAACTCCAATTGTTTTTGGCGACTTTCCAACAGTCATCGACTCACCCTATTTCTTGGGCGTAGTCTCTGTGACCGAAGACAAGGTAGCCACGCCCGCAACTGCACCTACCAAAGGCACCAAGCCTTCGGTCCCAACCATCGGCCGAGCCTTCTCGGTCAATCAAATCACTATCAACACTGCTCTTGCTCAACTGGGGCAGCATTGCAGCCGCAAGGGCATAAAACTTGCAGTGGCCACATCTCAATTTGGCAAGACGGCAATAGTCGGAGACCTCCGCATTCGGCTCAATGGAGGCGAGCCGACCATGCCTCAGGACAGGCATGTCCCAACTATCCCCACTTCCAACCGCTTTTAGCTTCTTCGGCGATACCGAGAAGACGAAGTGGAAATGAAGAAATCCGGCACTCTGGTAGCAAACTGGGGCCAAATGCGCCAGCCCAAGTCTATAGCTCCCAGACCAAAATCAGGGGACAACCCAATCGAGGAGTGTCAACTCCAGATGAAGCAAATTTGGGTCACTAAAGAAGAGGCCCGGGCCATTAGGAGTGCCAGGGCAGGTCACCTTGTCCTAGTACCGGACCATGGGCAAGCCAAAGTCCCAACTGCACTAGAAATCCAAGTCCCTCATCCTCAAGAGATGAAGAAGAAGGGGTTTATAAAAATCCTAACAAAGTCAGACAATCCCTGGTAGCAGCCCAGCACGATAAGATTTATAAGGTGGACACTTTGCCACCCAACATGTTAATTTTTGACCGACTAAGGGCATCTAGTCACCTGAGTTCTCAACTCCAAAAATGGAGGAGGGTGTTGCAGGCTGTTTTTGATTTCTTAAAGGTGTTTACCTGCTACGCTTCCTCTGTCAACGAGCAGCCTATCGAACTACCCAAAGAGATGATCGAAGCGGCCCAAATTCAGAGATTTAGTTTGGGCCAACATTCCAACATATGCATGCATGTCAAGTTGGAGCACTAAGGGTTGACATGCTTGTCTAATATATAATAAAGATAAATGTTCCATGTGATTGAATACTAGTGGAAAGCATTGTTACAATGGTCATAAGAGATGGTTAAAAAAAGATCATAAATTTCGGTTCATGCCTCACCGATTTGATGGAAAGGAAGAGTTAAATGATAGACCCATACCATTGTCTAGGGTTGAAGTCTTGAAGGAACTACGAGACTTATCTTTTAAGATAGGCAAATGTCGAATCTAAGTGAAAGGGAAAAGAAAGAGAAAGAAGGTGGCACCTACAGATGTCAACAAGTATCTGAATTGGAAGAAGCAAAGTATTTTCTTTAAATTGCCATATTGGAAGTCATTATTGTTATGTCATAACCTTGATGTGATGCACATAGAGAAGAATATATGTGAAAGCATTGTTAGAACATTTTTAACAATTGATAGACAAAATAAAGATGGTTTGAAGGTTCGCCAAGTCTTGCAAATCATGGGTCTAAGGTCATCTCTTCATCTACAACATGTAGGTCCAAAGAAGATAATTTTGCTCCTTGCAAAATTTACATTGAGTAAATAGGAGAAGGATATGATTTGTAGTGTCTTAAAGAAAGTGAAGGTTCTTGATGGTTATTCTTCCAACATAGAAAGACGTTTTAATAGTTCAGATAATAAGGTGTGAGGCTTGAAAAGTCATGACTATCTTGTACTTCTACAACAATTACTTTCAATAGCACTTTGAGGCATTTCACAAAGGGAAGTATTTGATACTCTTATTGTAATTTGTCAATTTTTCTTAAATTGTGCTCTAAAACATCTTCAGCAAATCATTTTTATAATCTTGGGCAACATGTTATTGGGGTGTTATGTCAGATGGAGATGTTATTCCCCCTAGCTTCTTTGACATTATGATACACTTAATCATTCATCTTGTTAATGAGACTAGGTTGGCTAGACTTGTACATTACAGGTGGATGTATCCCATTGAGAGGTACCTCATATGATTTAACTTCTATAAGAAAGAGTACAAGTCTGATTGTCACGTCCCGAGCCTTTAATTACAGCGAAAGACTAGCTCGAGGAAACGAGTACAGTCGGCATGGTAAGCCTCTTGCAAGCAAGAAATAATCAGATATTCAAATACATCAACTATTCCACTTCTTTTAATTCATCAGACTCAAGAAAAATAAAAATTACAAAGACTCGATCTAGACAAGATTGACTTCCTAAGTCTTCACTCTCATTTTGACACGACTTTCATTCGCT
>JANBPO010005670.1:0-19234 GCA_024336825.1 Amorphophallus titanum | reverse complement strand
AAAATACTGCAAGTGCAGTGGGAAAAACATAAGAATGGTGGAATGTAAATAAACACCAGAAGAGACTATAGATCAAGATTTGAAGGCTGGTGACTACAGCTACGAAGTTCATATCTGAAGATCTGGTTCTTCAAGCTCAGGTAGACTGCAAGGCTGTTCTTTCTCTCTCAAGGCTTCTCTCTTCTTCTTTCTCTTACAGCACTAGACTGAGTCAAACTAATGCTGGGCTACTCTTACGTGGTTCTCTAAGATGTTCTTTGTAGATGCTCAGGTGCTTGGCTCTCTATGGGTAGCAGCAGCTTCTTCTCTTATAAAAGCTTGATATTTATAGTCAAGCCTTAAGCAAGTGTGGTGAAGAAGATTCCCTCCAAAAATCTTTTCTTGACTTTGAGAAAGATCTCTGCCAGGAGTAGGACTTTAGCTGGCTGGCTTCAAGTCCAAGGATAGGACAATGGTGGCAGAGAAGAAGGGAGCTGACCAAATCTTCCATAAGTCAAATTCAGGTCTTCACATTAGACGCCATTTAGACATGTGGCCTTTTCATTGGCTGGAGTTTACTTTCTGTCTAGCTGAGGACTGCTAGGACTGGAGTCACATGGGGTGACAGTAATTATGGTGGCAGACTGTGAGGTGTCCTTCCTCCAGCTGGATTTCTGACAAAATCATCTCCAAGGAGGTAGATAAGATGTGACATGTTGACAGGGACAAAAGTCAAACCTGGGTACTCCATCCAGACCTCAAAATTTGTGTATTTAGACACTTGCAATACCTATTTTCTCTCTTTGGATAACCCACTTGACCTGACAAAAAATTGGCTTGAAATGCTTCTGGGAGGACAGAGGTAGACCTTTTTCATTGAGGCATTTCATCAAACATGCACAGACCTTCGTTAGGAGTATGCACAGACCTTGGTTAGGAGTATTCTCAGACCTTGTCAGTTGGCTTCCATGCATTGAGCTTGTTGATGCTCTGACCTTCTAACTTGAAACTAAACGTGCATGGACCTCAGAGTTCACACGTGCACAGATCTTTTAGAGTTGAGGGCAGAACATGCACAGGCCTTTCTTCTGCTAAAGGAAAACATGCACAGACCTATATGTGCACAGACCTTGGTTGCATCAGATGTATAGACCCTAAAATATGCTTAGTCCTATATGCACAGACTTAGATGTTGCATGTTTGTAGACCCTAGACATGCACAGACCTACATGTACACATACCCTAAGTATGCTTAGACTTGAATGTGCATTGACCCTAAAATGTGCACAGACCTCATAAAGTCAGTTGAAGAATGTGCATCGACGTGTAGGTTGTGTTCGGTTGTTTGCTATAAAGTAATTCTCTTTCTTCTTCATATTGATATCTAAATTCAACTGAGTAAATTTAGAGATAAGATTGGTCACACCTTTCATAAGACTTGATAACTTTCCCATCGGTTTCCTGCTAAGCATATTGGCAACAGCATTTGCCTCATATTCCGCTCCTTCTGAGAGAATAGATATTTCAAGCTTTTGTGGTCCGAATAGATCGTGAATTTCTCTCCATAAAGGTAGTGACGCAAAATCTTCAAGGCAAATATGACAGCTACCAATTCCAAATCATGAATAGGATAATTTTCCTCATGTCGCTTCAATTGTCTAGAAGCATAATAGATCACCTTGCCATTCTGTATAAGTACACATCCTAAGACAATGCCAGATGCATCGGTATAAACTTCAAATCCGTCACCTTCTACGGGCAATGCTAGTATAGGTGCCGTGGTGAGATGTTCTTTAAGAGCTAAGAAGTTTTCTTCACATTCTCCTGTCCACTCGAAATGATTTTCCTTCCTAGTAAGTCTTGTTAAAGGAATTTTGGAGAAATCTTTGATAAATCGCTTATAATAACTAGCCAGACCAATAAAGCTTCAAACTTCAGACATTGTGTTTGGTTAGCCCCAGCTTTTCGCAGCTTTGACATTAAAAGGATCTACTGCAATACCTTCTTTAGAAATAACATGGCCAAGGAAAGAGACCTTCTTCAGCCAAAATTTACATTTGTTTAATTTAGCATAAAGTTGGTGTTCTCGTAAGGTTTGTAAAGTAACTTTTAGATGTTCCTCATACTCCTCCTTTGTCTTTGAATAGATAAGGATATCATCAATGAACACGACTATAAATTGGTCAAGATAAGGTCGGAGCACATTATTCATTAGTTGCATGAACGCAGCAGGTGCATTAGTTAAACCAAACGGCATAACCACAAATTCGTAGTGTCCATATCTGCTTCGAAAAGTAGTCTTGTGTATGTCTTCTTTCTTGATCCTTAATTGATGATAACATGACCAGAGGTCGATCTTGGAGAAATATTCCGCTCCTGAAAGTTGGTCGAACAGTTCATCAATACGCGGTAGTGGGTATTTGTTCTTAATGGTAAGTTAGTTCAACTACCGATAATCAATGTATAATTTGAGAGAACTGTCCTTCTTCTTGAGAAATAGGATCGACGCACCCCAAGGGGATGTGCTAGGTCAAATGAAACCTTTTTCTAGTAGCTCCTAAAGTTACTTCTTCAATTCCTTCAATTCCATGGGGGACATCTTGTAAGGAGCTATTGACACTGGCGCTGTCATGCTTAGGCTCCCAGTTGCTTTCGACCACAAGGATACACCCAAAAAGTGTTCAAGGTAAATGATTTGCTCGACTCGAGTCTATTTCCTCACAACTCTAAATGGTATAAAATGGAACACCTTGGAACTCAAACGGTCGATCACGCGATATTGACCCAAAATTAGATGCCGTCGCACCTATCGGTGATGCACTTGCATTGGCCTAAGCCCATGGTTAAAAGATATCAAGGTGGTAGATAGAGGTCTTGACCGGTCAGAAACACTGAGACTCCTTCACGACGATGGCTTTTGCTTTTCAAAGTGGACAACGATATGTATGTTTAGCTAAAAACAAGGTCACATGCCTTAGCGGGGCGCAGCTTTCAAGATTTCCATTGAACTTTCATCTTTGAAGGGAGAAGGAAGAGTGCAGGGGGGTAAACCTTTTGAGAAGATCGGCAAAATCGTTAACCCGATGAGCTAACAAGGACCTACTCGACTTTCCCCTTTTGGGCGACTTCGGACCAAGCCTCGAGTAGAATTACTTTGCCCCTTTTATGGAATTCGGCCTTTGTTTTGAGGGGTTTCATTTGCCGAAATTAGGCACGGCCACGACCAGGCTTTTATCTAACTTTGATTTGTCATTTCTTTCTCTCTCTCTATTTTTTTCTTTTCTTCTTTTTCTTTTTGTGTTCTAGGGAGATATAATCATTTGATATCTTAGAATCCCTCTTGTATGCCTACAGGGACACTGCCCTCTTCTCGTGCTCTGACTCGGGTTCGAGAAGATGAGTCCTACTCTCACCTTCAGGGTGCTGTATTTCAGCTCCCTTATGCTCAATATTTTAAGGGCGCCAGCTATCTCATTAGGTCGAGAAAGATGAGAACAAAGATTGTGACTTTCTTGGAAACCTTCAAAGTGTAGCCCTACTACTGGTAATGCTACCAATTCTTTGGCTGAAATACGTGCGTGTGTGCATTTGGCCTTCTTTTAGTGGGCATAAGCTAACATGACCGGACAGGAATCTCCACGGTTCTGGCAGACCAAGACCCGAGACCTACCAAACCTTAAGGGGCCCTATCCTAACATGAAGGGTGGATGCAATGACTCGACTACATAATGAACACCTTGCATTCGTTTTTTTTTAAGAGTTTGGCTTTAGCTTCCCTTGAATTTTGCTCTGTTTGATTCCGAGAGTGGAGTGTGAGGGTGTGCACAAGTTAACCCTGAGTTAGACTACAAAGACCGGAGAGTGATTTTCCAACTTCGATGGTCCTCGTACCATGCCTGTTGTTACACCTATCTATAGGTAGTATTTCTTGCCATTGTGGCCATTTCCACGGGCTCAAGAAGCAGAGGTCACCACGTCGGCTGCATAGGAACATAACGGCTCTACCAGTAGCCGTTATGCTCTTAACGCATCTGGACGAGTGCGTTAAGTGCAACAAAACAAGAAATCAATTTTTTTGAGTTTTCTATTTTCTAATTTTTTTTTGTTTTGGTTATTGTAAATGCAATGCAATTAATCCCTACGCCTTTATGACCAACCCTATGACTTAAATGTGCAGGGGAAAAGATGAACGAGGATTACGTGGTTACAAGTCTGGGCGGTCTACCTCGCACTGTCGGAGTACCAACGAGAGAGATTGGCTACCATGGGCTTCGAGGAAGTCCTAAGCATTGAAGTAGCCAGAGTGGACACGGCACTCCTGCTGGCTTTGCATGAAAGATGGGATTCGGTCATCCGAGCATTCATATTCCCATGGGGGCATATGATACCAACTCTAGAAGACATGGCCCAGATTAGCGACTTGCGAGTGCATGGCAAGGCTGTGACCGGGTGGGCATACGTGGACTACCGGGAGCTTGCTCTGTAGCTACTCGGTCTGGATTTGATGAGGCTGGGGCGTCCATCGTCCTAATTGTCGCGGTCAGTGCTCCAAGAAAGCTTGGGACTTCGGAGAGTAGCCGTAGCAGTGGGAGAATTGCCGGAGCAGCACATCGACCGGGTGGTCGAGCAAACGTGTCCGAGCGTGGCGGCGGAGCCGGGACCAGAGGGAGATAGGGTCCTTAGATGCTTCTTGATGTTGCTATTCGGGAAGCTCTTATTCGCAACCCGGGCAGACGTGATCAGCTGCCGGCTTCTACCCCTGCTATCAGATCTGGGCAGAGTGAGGAAATATGTGTGGGGAGCAGCGGTGCTGGCTTTCTTGTTCCACTCGCTCAGTGCGACTGACCGGGTGACCATGCTAGGAGGCTTCTCGCCTTTTCTGTAGGTAAATTGCCTAAATGCCTCTACATGCTTTCTATTATGCTTTTTAATTAACTATATGCTGAAATGTCTAACAATGAAGATCTGGGCTTTTATATACTTACCCGGGATCGGCCGAGGAGTTGAGCTATATCCTGGTCAGATTTCGATCGCGAGGTGCTGGAACATAGCCCGAAGCACAGGGTCAATTCAGCGGTCGACTCGGGCAATTCAAGAGGACCTTGACTCATTCCCGCATGCATCAGTAAAAAGCCTGAACTCCTACATGTTTCTACATGTTTCTTTATGCTTTCAAATGCTGACAAATGAATGCTAACAAATGTTGTGAATGAATTCCCCTTTCAGGTGCGTTAGAAAAATAAGAAAAATCATTCAAATAAGTCAATTTTGAGGGCCACTTTGGGACATTATGGTGTGATATGAAATTTACTCAATATGATGTGAAAAGTAGCGTAACTACACCATGCTCGATTTCGGGGCCCGGGAGGATACTAACTTGATCCCAAGTAGCCTTGGCTCGACCACCAAGATAGGAGCGAGTCCTAGCTCGATATTGTTGACCCCCATTTTTGACCCACAAGTTGAACTTTTCTCTTATTCACATTAATGATGTCTTGAATTGGCCATCGCTATTGATCCATCCTTTGATCCATTGTATGTCCATTCTCATTTTCTTGCCCATTAAGCCATGTAAGTCCAATTTTCAAAAAATTTCTTGTTTTGGCTAGCTCAGCCTGATCGCGGCCTATCGCGCGACCGCGTTCAAACTAATAAGCGATCGTATAGACTGTATTCTCAGAAGTTCCTACTACTTAACCAGAACATGTCTCCTCCGGTAGTGATTGCCCTAGAGTCCTAGTTTAGGGTTTCCTCCTCTAAGATTTTGATCCAGATCATGTCTTATCCACCCTATAAACATTTTCCAACATATTATGGATGGAATTATTACCTTTGGACTCTTTTTCTAGTTTTATCCTTCAAGTCCAAGTTAGGGTTTCTTCTCTTATAAATAGACCCTTGGTCTATGCTTCGAGAAGGGAAGGCAAAGTCATGTTGCATTGTTTACTCACTCCTTTGTCCACAATCAACCAGAGAAGTATCTAGTTTTCTTCTTCTTTAGTTCTCTTTATTATTCCCTCTTGTGTCCTTTGATCTACTTGCACTATTTCAATCATAGCATATCATACACTTGCTTTATCTTGTTCTCTGCATTAAACACTACACACACACGTGCACCTATTTTTGTTCCCAAAACCCAACCCTCCAGGTATTCTCCCTTTCATTTTACATGTTTGATTTCTCTAAGGGATAGGTGCTATACAATTCATAGTTCTAATGGGTTTATCCACTTGTGTACGTTGTTTTGCAGGTCTAGACAGGAAGCAGACATGAGACCCTCCCTCTTTGGCCAACTGAAGAGAAAGGAAGAGTTGAATCTTCATCTGCTGCACTTTCTATTTGAACGTGGTGGTCACTGGGATCGTGTTCTATTCTGGGTCCATAGCTCTCAGAGACCACGTTCTACTCTGAATGTACACCTTCAACGACTGCATTCACAGCTAGATTGTTTTCTAGCTAGTCCTTCTTTTCCAAAGTAAGTAGCAGAATGTCAATAGTCTTCTACTATTTATTATGTTATTTCCTTGGTGGCGAACATCATGCCCCTATCATATCATGTCATATCCATGTACAAAAGTCGTGTCCGAGTACATCAGGCCACTCCCTCTGGCCTGTCACTGTCTCCCCCTCCCTCTGGCCTCTTCGATGGCGTGGCCATCGCGGAACTGGTCTCCTCCTCTCACTGGCGCCGTCGGCGTCACTCGTCCTCCTCGTTCCTCCGACGACCGGAGGAAGTCGTAAAGTAGCTGCAGAACGAGCCGTGGGTGCCGTGGGTGCTGCCGCTTGGGGCAGCTCTGCTACGCTCCTGGCTCATCTCTCTAAAGGTCTCCACTGCCCCCTCCAACTTTGCCACCTGAAGCCGAGCTCACTCTGCCTCAGCCCGGTAGCACTTCACCTCTCCAGCTCTGGCCTGGAGTCGCTCTAGCTCCACATGGAGGAGTGCCGTCTTGACTGCGTCTACTGGTCGGCTCCGTGCCATCTCCTCTCGAAGACAGGCAGCCTCATCTCGCGTCGCTACGAGCTCCTCCCTCAGCTGGGTGCTCTCACCCAGTGCATCTGTCAGCTCTGTCATTTGTATACATGCATCACTATTGGTCAATTGCATCTTCATAAGCATAATCGAATAGGGAAAGCATAGTGTACTTACCCTCTCGGAGAGTGTCGCCTTGGCTGCCTCGGCCCGGGTCACCATCCGAGCAAACTCGGCATCCCGCTCGGCTCGATCTGTGGGAGTCTGGGAAGTGGAAGGAGCTTTCGTCCCCTGTCATTGGGCCCCCTCAGCTCGCTGCATTTAGAAACTCCAGGGTCAGTCATTTCATAAACATCATCATAATCAAATGCATAATTAAGTTTAAGGGTTGAGGAAACTCACCAGTAGGGCCAGGGCCTGTCAGGCCTCGTCCCACTCCCAGATGGTCAAATGGAGGAGCCCCTACAACTCTGCAATCCTGCCCTGTGGGTCAATCTGCATTTAGGAAGTCCAAGATTTAGTGCACAATCATATAGAAAGCATAAGCATAATTAAAGAGTGCTAGGGTTAGAAGTCATACCGATCGGCGGGCACCCCAGAACACCTGGTCCCAGTAGTGCTAGGCGTACACTGTGTAGTACACCTCCTCGCTCTCCGCACGGGCAGACACAACCCACCCGAGTGCCATCCAGTCCGCGAACTACTTTGTAGCTCATGCTGTCCAGTCCAGAACCGTCGCCAGGCCTCGAGGGTGTCGCCCGACGCTCTCCCCTGGCTTCTGGGGTGCCGGGAACTCGACCGCTGGCTGGAGGATGCCGATCGTCCTCATCACCAGCCTGAAGTGGAGTGGCTCCACTACATTCATGCAGGTAATTAACATCGTAGCCTTTACGGCGTGGCGGGTCCTCAGTCCCGACATAATACACACAATTGTCTGATTAGTCAGAACGAGCGCACCACGGGCTTCTTGAGGCCTGCATAAATCGTCACCTCGGTGACTGGCACGCCCTCGCACCAATAAACTGAATAAACGAATGAAAGGATGAATAAACAAATGAAAAGAACGAAGAGTCCCCATCAGTGCGTCCACATCCCTTGAAGCTCCTTCAAACGAGATGTTCAGCAACACCTCCCCCTCTTCAGCTGTCACCACGTTTACAGTGAAGGTGGTGACCTCTTCAGGCGATATCTACTTTTCTTTCATTGTTCTCAGTGTCTCCCTTGCGGCTTCCGCCATTCTGGTGTTCGGCCCTGGCCTTTCGGCTAATTGAGCCAATTCTCGGGGGTCCTCAGGCAGACCTCCGTATTTATCGGCCAGTCCAGCCATGTTGCAAGTGAAAACCCGCATGCACTCCCTCTATCTGTACACCTTCCTTCTTGCACGACCAGGGAAGGTTAGCCTCTCAAATACAGAGACTCTTCTTGTCTCCCTTTGCAAGGGAGCAGCTTCATCGGCTTCAAATCCCAAGCCATATTCGTGTCCATTGTCGTCAACCGACAACGTCATTCCTCTTTCTTCTTCTTCTTCGGCTGTCGTCGGTGGATAGACATCTTCTTTTGCCATAGCTACCTGCAACAGCCGTTCTTGGCCTAGCGAGGAGTTGCCCATACCCCTGAAATAGTTCCTAACCATACTGGTCATTTCTTCCTGCCCTAGTCCCTGATGTAGGACTGGGGAGAGTTGTTGACCTCCTACTGGAGGGATGTAAGCTAACCGGGATCTTCCGGTGGGCTGCTCAAATCTTCTCCCCACTATGGGGACATCAGCTTGTCGGGCACATGCCCTAAAACTTGCACGGCGTGGAGGCTCCATGATAATCTCTTCTTTTCTCGAGGCCATCCCCCTCTCATTCTTCTTCCCCACCTTGGCGGGCTTGGAGTGGTAGTAGACAGGTGCCTCTCGGCGTACAGGTTGGATCTTTTTGGGGACCCAAACTTGTTTAAACTTCTTCGGCCTTGGGGCCAGCTCTTTCTAGCCTCGGCGGCCTTCTTCTTCTTTCTCAGCTCTCCTCTCGGAAAGAGCCTAGAAGGAGTTGCGGGTCGGCACAACAGTGACCAACCGGTCTGGTATTGCTTGAGCATCACATCCGTCTAGGAAGATACGGACACCCAAAACAAGCACAGACTTCCCGGACATTGATAGTCATCCAGTAGTAGGGGCAGCAGCTCTTCGGCTGGTAAGAGATAAGGGTGACAAATAGATGTTGTAAGTGACTAATAGCCATTAGCAGTGACAAATAAGTCAATTATATTCCCTACAGTTTCAGAATAAAAAAATAACAATTTGGTTGGCAGGATTAGTAAAACAGAATGCAGAGAATAATTATGGAGGAGGGATAAGAACTGAAAATAGAAGAGCGAGTGTCAGTGTAAGGTCACGACCAAGATTGGTGTGTCGATTTAACACATCACTGCAATGTGTGGAGGTGGTAACACAGCCCTTCGGGAGCAAAAAAAGGGGAACGTAGGGAACCCTAGCCGAACAATCATCGCTCGATCGGAGCATATTGCAGAGGTGATTGGACAAGACAAGGTGTAGGCGTGACCTAAAGAGACCATTTATATTCCACCGACTTTAGGTCTTCCACAGACTGCAGGATGGAGAGACATGTGCTAGGAGCCATCCTTTTGTTAATAGCCATTTCTCTCTCTCTCTCTCTGTGTGTGTGTGTGTGTGTGTGTGTGTGTGTGTATGTGTGTGTGTGTGTGTGTGTCTTTCATTTGTCACCCCTACTAGCTATTTTTCACCTTTAGACACCCATTTATTACCCTTAGAAGCATTTGTCACCGTTACGACCTCTTTTTCACCCTTACGCCGGTAGAGCACCGTTGCCCCTCCGGTGCTGTGCAGTAGTAGCCGGCTAATGTTCCAGCTGGACCGGCCCACCGGCTGCCATCCAGCACTGCTGCAGTCGCCGTCCTCGGCCGCCTATCGCCATTCCGCCACCGTCGCCCGCGCAGGGCCTCTATAACATCACATTCAAGGTGTGACTGGCATGGTTTAATCTCTCATGTCATGATTCCTAATTTCATCTCTTAGTTCACATGTTGGATGTATTTATTTTTATTTTGTTAAATATTTTTTTTCAGGATGTACAAAAGTGGAAAATAGTCAATTTTTAGGGGAGATGCTGTTGAAATTTTTTAGAATATTCACTCCATTCAAACCACAAATTTGAAATAAGCTCTTTTCTGAAGCAGATATCACCATCTCTCTCTTTTGGAAGACCAGAAGCGACCAGTCTGTATGTGTAAACCTTCTTGGTCTGTCCTGGTCTAAGAAATTATAGTTGGTGACACTGCAGAGTTGGTTGCTTCTAATCTTTATCTGATCGAATCTGCCGAGCCACTTCAGTTGTCTATAGTGGACGAAGTGGAAGAAGTCGATCCAACTGAGCTAAATGAAGCAATTGTCGGGCAGGAGGACTCGTCTGAGAGAGGGGATTCTTCTGCAATTAGTGATGGTGGAGATGCTGTACGAGGTGGAGAACTTAGGTCCGAGGACCACCATCACGCATTGTAAGAGCCTCTGGTCACGCATAACCCGACTTTTGACCACATGCCATTTGATATACCGAGGAAAATAGGGGGATGAACTTTAGGTTGATTTAATTATCATGCGAATGTTGCAGAGAGACGACACATCATTCTTCATGAAACTAGGCAAGCATAAGTAGAATAACAAAATTTATATTATTGGTACACTATCGCATTACACGTTTCTTTATTGGATCCATCTATGTGATACACAAAATAAATATGACAACATATCCCCTTATCTTGGACCATGCCAAGTGGGAATAGGAGACCATCCACGTAGAGGTGGGATAGAATCTGGATCAGAGCACATCAATGCTCAATTATCACAAGGTGGGACTAAGCTGAGACAGTACTTGTATGCCGAGGCATTTGATATCGTTATTCCCAAGAGGGAGTCAATAGAGGCCATGCATAGGCAGGACTCTTCAGATCCAAAGGGGTTCGGAGATGATTTGACATAACAGAGATTAGAATTCATTTTGGTAACATCTCCACTTATGCTGGATCATGCCTGGGGGAGTATAGGACATCCATCCACGGAGTGTCGAGATGGAGGCCATGAAGAGAAGCAGGCATATAGCCCGAGATCCAAAAGGATCAAGACATAATGGGACAATATCCACCCTCATGACATTTGATCAATATCCCCTTGGGGAACCGCTGGAGAACATGCAGTGGTAGAACTCTGTGTACCGTTAGGGTTGGCATGAACATTAGGGATGGACCAATAGAATATAGGGGTGAAACCCCGTTGATTTAGCTCCAATGGATCTGATCGAAGAACCATGATCTACCATGACGTGATGGAGGTTTACAGGAAGGTGAGCGAAGTTGGGATATTAGGTTTAGACTGGCCCAGGGTTTCTTAAGGCTGCTAGGAGGTTAGGGACTGGTTTGAAGAGATTGAACGCTCTGGAATTGGTAACACAAGGTGATCAGCATGGTCATTACCCGACGTGGTGGAATTCAGCATGAGCTGGGTCGGCGCGGATGCCATGGTTGATGCACCCCAACACCGATGCGGTGGGGTATCGGTGCTTATGAATGGTTGGCGCCCCTTCCAATCGGTGCGGTTAAAGGGCTCTCAGGCGCCGAAAGGGCAGGTGCCGAGGGGGTTATTCAAAGGCTTTAGGCTTTAAGGCAGGGAATTAAGCAAGGAATTAGGTAGACTAATATGAAGAGCAAGATGGATAGGCATCGAGGACAAAATTAGAACACCTACAGGGTGGATTAGGGATTAATCTGGGATTAAGCAAAGGGAAAAGCAAAGAGAAAGCAAGGTTTAGTAGTTTTGGGATCGAGCCAAAGCCTTAACAACCCACTGACATGGGTGAGAAGGCAGATGACTGCTTCCCTGAAAGATCTTATGTATCGAACAATAAGCGAGCATACATATCAAGTAAATGGAAAGCATATAAATTAGATGCACAAAACAAATGTGGGTTAGGAAGAATCGTCAGGACTTGTATGGAGAATTGGGGAAGCAACTATGAGATTGATATTGCCTTTAAGGGCATTGATCCACTATGAGGATCGGGACAGTGCATTGAAGCTAGTTCCTCGCTGGATAGCAGAGTAGAACTTAAATACAGATATTCATTCAATGGACCAGAGGGTGACAAAACCCCATACCCAATTCATCATAGTTTGATGGGCTGGCTTTGAGCTTACTCATCGTATGAGATTTTCCCTTGATCAGCAAAATAGACGAACATAGAAAACCAAATCATAGCAACGCTATAGGGATGGGGATAGAAATGGAATATGCAATCACCCAAGGTGTCATTTCTTTCATTCATTTCATCACATAAGAGAGATGCATCACCCCAAGACTGACACAACCAGGAAGTAATCAAACAAAAAAAATATAATGCAGAATTGCATAGTAGAAGAAGGATGGAAGAAGGGGGAGGGCAGAGCATTGACTCATCTCACTCCCTAGGTAGCACCTTCTCTCTCTCTCTCTCTTCCTGTCTTCCTCTTCTTCGTACAGGAGTGCATGCAGAAAGCTCTTGGATCACCCTTAAGATGCTTTGAACGGCAACCAACGGGGGGTTCACTCTTCTCGGTGTTCCTCTTCTTTTATAGCAGCATGAGGGCTTCTTTTCCCCCAAGGCAGGGCTGAGGAATCTCCAATGATTGGAGATCTCTTAGCCACGTGCCCCGTACGGCCTCTACACACCTTTTGGAAACCAGTGCCATTGTACGGAGGTGAGACACGTGTTGCGATCTCGTTCTCAGTGGGTACGGTCTTCTTATGTCGGTAAGGGTGCGTTGACGCAGCCAGTGAGCTACGTCGACGCAGCTACTGAGCTATGTCGACGTAGCCTATTAGTGCGAGTAGTTTTCTTCTTTAGCTTCTATTGAGCAGCGGATGGTGGATCTAGAGGGGAGGGGTGAATAGATCTATCCCTCTTTTTGCAATGCAACCCTCTTTACAGCTAGTTAAAATAAATTACAGCGGAATTGAACTAGCTTAACGAAGGACACCACGATTAGCTTGGCAAGATAAGCAAGTAATCTATCGATTCGAGCCTAAGCATGGTCAAGAAATGGGCTCGAGATAGGCTCAAATAAGGCTCCAAAATAACAGTTAATTTAGGACATCATAGAGGTGTATAAGAGCAATAACTCAACTTGCAGGCTGAAAACGGGTGTCAACAAACTTGCCAAGGAGTGAAAAATACTCATAGCACTCTTTGACATAGACAAGGTGGAAAACCTAAGAAAACACAAATCTCAGTCTATGAGTCCACCTCTGGAGGCAAGACATGGCTCCCCGCCAGTGCAACCTCAGATGATAAAAGGGAGCCCACTACTCGCCAGCCACCCTACAAGGCGTGATGGACTCGACAGTCCTAGCTTCCCCCTATCTTAGATTTATAATGGGGGAAGGTTCCTTCCACTGAGTAGCCTCTTCTCGGGGAATCCATAAAGCCCGTTGCACAAGATAGGGCCCCAGACATAGGCAACAAAGTCAGGAGCATTGTTACACTAGGCTCCCCTGGCCTCTTTTTGCCTTCGACGTGGGTGCCAAGCCCAGTCACACCATCAACCGCCAAAATGGCCACCTGTATGAAGAGTTCGATGTCCAGACCAAATTACTTCCGTAACGCGGGCCCTGTGCACATCTGCCACAAGCTCAACATGCGGGATAAACCAGAACAGAATTCCCAAGTAGTAGACGACGGGCTACAACTTCAAGCACCATGCCTGTATCCAATACATACCATCTCCTGCAGCGCCATGCCCTCAGTGGCTTTGGCAAACTACCCGCCAACAACCTAGATCTCTCCAGAATTCAGCTCTACAACCTCCTAGGCTCAATGGTATTTTTCAAATGTGCCACTGTCGATTGGAAGATCGCAACAAGAGCATCGAACCCCAGGATGAGTAATTCCCACGACGCTAGTAAGGCGAGGAGAAATCAAAACTAGCAAGGTGCAGTCGTCGTCTACGCTTCCGACTCATGTCCTATGGGGGGCATTTGTTGACACCCACTTATTTTCGCGAACTAATCGGTGATTAAGCATAGGGAAATACTCTCTAAATAGAGCAAAATAACATAACGCCAAAGGTGCACTGCCAGCCGAGTTGAGCTCAAAAATTGGGACATTTCGTCGGGTCAAATGGCATAACATCACAAGTAGGGATCATCCCTGAGCAAAGGGCACCACACCAACAAATTTCCTGACAACCAAGTCAGATCCAAGGATCGGGAGAACCTACCATACCCAACAACACTCTATAAAGATTTAGGGACCACCCTCAAATACCCTGCATACGGTATCACACCTCCAGCACCTCAACGACAGGGTTAACTAGGGACTCAGAATAGCCTGCCTTCTAGATGAATTATATTGATATTTTAAATTTTCTACAATTTCAGGAAATAGCGACTGGATGGTCAGACGCCAATTGAAGAAATAGCGACTGAATGAATGGGCGTCAATTTATTTTACTGGAAAAAGAAAATAAAGAAATGAAGAATTTGCAACACAAGACTAGGCATCAATTCATTTGAAGAAAATAAGAAAAAAAGGGGGGAAAAGAAATGACGACCGAGATCCAGGCGCTATTTAATGAACGCCCCTCTGAGCGGACGCTGATTCAGGAAACCACGACAGCATGGCGGGCGCCTATTAATTTTTATCAGAAAATAAAAAAGAAATGGAAAAGATTTAGCGCCCACGTGAGGGGTCGCTGATTGAAGAAATAACGCCCTGATGGTGGTCGCTATTTTCAGTATAACTCAGAAACGGCAACTGCAGTTTCCTGATCGAAGTATACTTCCATATTTGAGCTTATCCATGATTAATCTATGAGAAGGAGGACTCTAATATTGGAAGGGAGTCTAATTAGGTCAGGTTGCATTGCTGGAAACTTACTTTTGATTGGATCTGGAGACTCACGATCGCAGAAGACTCCACCATACCCTATAAATAGATGCCATGGCCGATGATGCAGAGTTCAGCGGGTTGGAAGTCTACTTTAGGGATTTCTTTTGAAGCTTTTCCTTTCATCTTTTTCAGTTAAGTTCTTCTGCAAAGTTCTTTGTTTTTCAATCCTCTACAAATTCTTCTTCATCCTATTCCTCTAATTCTTTTTCATTTTTAAGATATTTTCAGTCTTTCAAGCTTCTATCTTGCCATTTTACTGTTCATCTGATTTCTCTACCTTCTAGTTTTCTCAATTTTTCTCCATCTTCCTCTCCTCTTTTCAAGTTGTTGTCTTCATCAAAGTTCTTCAATTTTTAAAGATCTACATCTTCTTCTTCTTCTTATTCTTCTTCTTCTTCTTCTTCTAATTCTTCTTGGTTTTGAAGCTGTTCTCAATTTGCTCACGTTCTATCCTAGGTTTTTCTGCACTGTTCATTCACGACCCTTCTCTGATCATCTGCATTTTTCTCTATCTTATTCTCATTTTCTGCTTCTGAAGTCTTCATCAATATTCTTCCTCTTTTCATCCTCCACAACTTTGATTATTTTTCACTTTTCCTAATTCCTTCTGGTTTTAAAGATATTCTCTTCTCAATCTCTCTCTATTTTTTAATTTTTTCACTGTGTTTTCTTTTAGTCTCCACCGAACCCTCTCTTCCACTCTCGGTTTCTTCTTTTCAAAACACACATGCACACACCTATTTTCTGAACTACATGCCATGACTTAAAGAAATGTGAAGAACACGATGGTACATGATGACGATCCATCTGAACTTTGGAAAATGTAGAGGGGGTAAATGATGCCCCCATCAAAATCACACGACATCTGGGTCACCGGCTCCTCGATACTTAGTGCGAAATCCTTCGAAATAAATGAATGCGATGCGCCAGAATTAAACAAAATAAGAGCCGCACAACCCAAAATTATGATAGTACCATCTACGAGCTGCGACAACTCTACCTCCACCCTGGTCATGTGTGTAATCTGGCCTCCAGACCTCTGCCTGTCCACACTAGCTGACCGGGGTAGTGGCAGATACTGCCCCTGCTGCTGAAACTGCTGCTGCTGAGGATACTACTGAGGCTGGAAGGGCTGCTGCGGAGGGTACTGGGGTGGCTGACGCAGCCTCTGCGGACAGTCACGCGTCATATGCCCTGGCTAGTCACATCTGAAATAAATCACTGGCGTCGTGCACTGTCTGCCTGGATGCGAGTCGCCACATCGGGGACACGACCCCCGCGAATCGCCAACTCAACCCGGACGTTGATAGGGCATCGGCTACTGAACACTACCCACAGATGCCTGCCTCTGATCTTTGCCCTCCTTGTGCTTCTTACCAAAACCTTTCCCGAAGAATTTCTTGATCTTGGAGCCAAACGACGCAGACCCTGCTGCTAGTGCCGCCATTGCCAATGCTCCCGAGCTACCCGAAGAATGCAAAAAGGTGCTCTACTGCGGGGTAGCCGTCTGCTGACTGTGGCCTGATTGGGAGTACCCCTGGCCCCGAAATCCTCTATTCTTCTGGATATCCAGCTCCAATGATGCTGCTACACGGGAAGTTGTCTCCAAATCAATGGTAGCGTTTACCATTAGGAGGTGCCTTAGGTCTTGCCTCAGATCCTGGATGAATTGCTCGGTCTTCAGCTCCTCATGCTCCATGATGTGGGGAGCATAACGACCCAACTCAACAAATCGAGCCCTGTACTACAACACCGACATGTCACCTTGAACCAGCTCTAGAAATTGACGCATCTTCTGTGCACCGACATAGGATGGGCAGTAAGTACACTCGAAGACCTTAACGAAGTCCTTCCACACAATCTGCTGAAGTGAACGAGACTGATAGGACGTCTTTCACTCTAACGACCACCAAGCTCGAGCGGGACCCTACAACTAGTTACATGCCAACATCACCTTGTCTGCATTGGTGCAGTTCAAAGAACTGAATATCCTATCCATCTCATCAAGCCAATCCCTGGCCACATCTGGATCTGGCGGGCCACCATAACAGGGTGGGTCAAACTGCAAAAAGTCTCTCACTGCACGGCTAGGCCCACCCCTGGACGATGAGCCCTCACTAGCATCTCCACCAAGCTGTCGAGCCATGAACTGGTACATGCCCCTAATCAAATCCTCTGCCCCCGAAACTCTCGCTACATCCCCTGCCTGAGTGGCAACTGGTGGCGCTCTGCTCTGCTCCATCTGCTCATCCTGCTCCTCTGTCGACTGTCCCTACTGAGAGCGAGTCCTCCGCCTTGGCGCCATACTCGCCTATTACAAAAAGACAGAAGACACGAAAAAAAATGGCAAGATCAATAAAACATACAATGCCATAAGCCAGAGCCGACCGTACATCATTATTGTGGACTAGTAGACCACTGCAATTATTTATGATTCTTATGTACTTCCACAACCGTGCTCTGATACTAACTGTAATGACCTGAGATCTGAATACCGGGGAAGACCCAATAACCCGAATCTCGAACCGCCACCCACGAGCCCGAAGACTCAGAAGGGTTAGAAGGGATGGTGTAGAAATATACAAGGATCTAAAATAATTGCAGAACTATACAATTTATATGAACAAGCGAGAAGAATAATTAACATTAAGAAAATTACATGGTCCACGATATCACAACAGCCTAAAACATATCAGTAGTCCACAACTAGCACAGTCCAGAAGGAAAAGTATAACTACACGGGACATACCCCGGCTCTGGTAACTGACGACTAACCCTAGGCAGTAGAACCACACTGGGCCTTAGAAGCACTCCTCAGAAGCCTCGCCTCACCTAAAACCACGGAAAACGCAGGGAATGAGCCTCATAACAAAAGGCTCAGTAGGGATCACTCGGACCCCTACCTCGCAAAACGAGAAACTGCGCCGGAAGCAGCCAAAACGGGAACTAGCAAGATGTAGAACGCAGAGAAACAAGAATAAATAAATGAGAAAGCTCAGCTATGTCTAGTACCGACCACACGACATGAAAGTCGAGGCAATGCGACAGAAAACCAAGAGTCACTACCTGACACAGACAGGAGTACCTCCCACTAGAAGCAATGCCGGATGCGCCCCGTGGGGTCTTAGACCGCACCTCAGGTGTCCCCCTTGTCGCCCCTAGCGAAACGGGGACACTATACAAGTAACCACTGAACAAGGACTGGTCGGGGTCACGCTCGTCAGCGCGGGTCCACTGCCCCCGACCATGTGTGCACACACAGACAATGCATCCTAGGTCAGGCCCTCTGACTAGTTTTCCCCTCAGTCGGACTCTAGCTGCAAGACGTGGGGCCCTACGGTAACCAGCCTAAAAACTATCTCTCTCAGGGTAGCCTCGCCACCACTCCCTGGTGGGATCACACGCGTGTCGAAAGGCTACGACTAGTGGAGGGTCACTGAAAAGTAGACTCTCTTGCCAACGAAAAATAATGCCTAAACCGGACAAGGCATAAGGACAGCTCCTGATACTGACACCGACTCACGGTGACGCTAGCCAAGAATACACCACTTCCTGGGACCCCATGGCACCCACACACAGACCTCACATGATGCCCAGCATTAGTCAGATCATAGGTCAGCACGTGGATCGAGGTCTACTCACTCGGGATTTGAATCGGCAAGAAATAAACTCCGGTCGGACGGAACACAGGTGGCGGTCCACTTTGGACCGTCCTAGGGCAAAGGCGGTCAGACGCTGGACCGCCCCAAAGGGAGGCAGTCCTCTCTGGACCGCAGGAGGAGGGAGAGAAACGGTCTCCTGCAGACCGTTTAAAACAAAAGCGGTCCACTCATGGACCGCCTCATGGTGTAAACGGTCTCCTTGGGGCCGCAATGCCATGGAACTGCGAGAAGGGTGAAACGGTCACCTTTGTGACCGTTGGGACTTAAAACGGTCTCACTTGGGACCACAAAGCGGCTTTAAATGGTCATCACATGACTGCCACTCCCAAAATCTTTTCAATGGTCAGAAGACAACGATCAGAAATGCCTCGGGAGTCGCTTTGGCTCCATGAGGGTAACGGTCGACCGCCTGGCCACTGCTGGGCCTTCGCGGTCCATCGCGCGACTGCCAAGCCCTGCAACAGTTGGGGTCAGAAAACGGCCCACCTAGCACCGCCTTTAATAGACATGGTTCCTGGAAGGACCGTCTTCATTCTAGAAAACTGAGAATGGCGGGAATGACCTAAAAATGCCATTCTACGCCCTATTCACCCCCTGGTGGAGGGGAAACAAAGGGAAAACTCTTCCCCATGGCCCAAAGCATCATTTGATGCCATCAAACCACAACATAGCGTGATAAAACT
>JANBPO010005669.1:0-32702 GCA_024336825.1 Amorphophallus titanum | reverse complement strand
CAGATAAAAATTACTTGGAAGAGCTAATATTTTGAAAAATACCTTTATAGAGAGAGAAAAACCACCCATTAATGATCAACATAATGAATTAATCAGAATGGTGATTACAATTTTTGAAGGCACTTTTCCGACCAGGAGGTTGTCCCCCCCGAGGAATGAGAACCAAACTTATGTTCAAATTAAATCTGTCTACAACAGAAAATTCTAAATAGAAGTGTTGCCTCTCTGAGGATTGATAAGCCAACTTACATAAATTTCTAAATGGAAGTGTTGCCCCTCTAAGGATTGAGAAGCAACTTTATTTTCCAAACTGAATGTGTCAAAATACATGCACAATACTATGTTCCCTGTTATGCTTGATGTATACAACTTCAATGACTCAACCATACACCAGCCCAGATCAGACCTGCCAATTGACTAGCAAGTTGTAAAATCCCTACATATTAGCCAACCCTCTTGTGAAGACATCAGCTGCAGGGTTTTGTGGTCACAAAATCGTAGGGGGCAAAATAGGAGAAAGAGGAACTAAGAAGCTAAAGCATCAAGAACACGTGGGTCTCGATTGTAGGAAAGGAGTGTAGACTAGTAGGAAAATTTAGCGATAGAATTCAGGTCTGCAATTAAAATTTGTTACATCAATGTCACGGGGTGAATATGAGGATAAATGCATGGAATTGGTAGAAGTTCACTTCATAGGTAGCCAAAGGATACAACCTGAACCTAATCACCTCTTCAAGAATCAAACTTCAGAATGCCTCTCAAGTCCTCATTTTTCATCTCCCTCCTGTGCAGCATTAAGAATCCTACTTTAATTGGAGAATTGAAATGGAAATTTTAATTGCAAAGGTGAACCACAAAATCTCTGATTGACTTGGTTGGGTGAGCTCTTTTTGTTAATAAGGGCCCTGGTCAAAATAGGCAATAAGATTCTGGTAGACCATGCATGCATGCAGAAGCAGCATCGGTCAAAGACGACCATGCCCATGCAACATGCTGTCGGCATGAATTAATGTGGAAACAGCATGTTGAGTACAAAAGATCAAATTAAGCCGTGAACGGCTCTATCCCCTTGGAACCGATATGGAAAGTCCTGATTATGAACAGAATGGCCAAAGTCCAGCCATCCAACCTCATTCACCCAGGAATCAAGTTTAAAACTTTACAAACCCAAGAATAAGTTATCTCAAGGAATACTAAGATCGAGACTAACACTGCTCGCGAGGGAACATGGAAGAAATTCCCATCAAAGAAAGACACGCCGCCCACTACACATCATAGGACCGCCCGTGTGGCTTCCCTGCTCCGCACCTCTCATGGGCCGTTATGCCCTCCAGAACGACTGGAATCCACAGGAAATCATGAATATAACACACCTCAACAGGGGCGTCATATGAGTTTAACGCATAGGGGCAGGGGCGTTAAAGGCAACAGACCTTTAACTCAATACACATGGACTATAACGCACCGGGAGAGGCGCGTTAAAGCCACCCGAACATGAAAATGCACAGAAAATTCAGTACACGGACCACATAACGCACCTATAGGGATGCGTTAAATGACCATAATGCTCCGGGGCAGGCGCGTTATGTCACCTGGGTTTCACAACTCTAGAGTTCAGAATCGGAACCCCTTCCCGACCGATCGAAATCGACGGGGGACACGACGGAATACAAAACCAACCAATCCTGCCAACCCATATCGATCATACATGCCTACACATGCCACTAGAAATCAAATACGATGTCCATGGAATTGATTTCAACAATTAAAAGATAATTTAATGTATTAAAAGATTAAAAATACACTAAATAGAAATATGCGTGAAATACGAGGCAAAGGGCGTCGGACCATGGCACAAGTTGTGCCGGCGGTGTCCTAACGCGATAAGGTATCCATCCCCCTACCTGGATGATGATGAAAACGACGATTCGATGGTGAACTGGCGAGAGGGCGACGCGGCGCCTCCCGGCCTGGCTCGACTCCACGCTCCGTGAATCGAGAAAAGGTGGGCGTCAACGCGATCCTCGTGACGTGACCAATCCAACGATATCTCTCCGGCTTCGATCAGCAGCCGTCTGGACCAAAAAATGAGAGAGGCACGTAAATTAAAAAATAAACCCCAAAATCTCTAAAAATAAGAAATGCATAGAAAACGAGGAAGATGGTGACGGATGGCGACGCAGAGGGCGTCAATGGATTCCTGGCGAGATGAGGAGTCCGTTCCCCTATCTTTTGCGTGGCGAAGACCACGAATCGGTACAGATCGGGCGACGGAGGTCACGTCGTACTTCCACTCGCACGCGTCTCCACGCTCCACGATCCGAGGGAAGAAGGGTACTGACGCGATCCTCGCGTCGAGCCCATCCCATTGGTACCTCCCACGCGTCGACCGGGGTCCGTTTAGACCGCGAACTGAGAGAATGGGGGGTGGAGGAGAGAGAACCTGTAAGGGTGAGAGAGAGATTCGAGATGGAGAGAGAGTGTGTGTCGAGAGAGTGAGGAGAGAGAAAGAGTAGGGAGAGATATTTATAAAAATTTTTATTTTTCTTATTTTTTTGAAAAATTACCTGAAATTACACTTTAACCCTTTTAAAATCAAAATTGCCCCCTCCCCTACTTAAAAGAATTTGGTCCCAAATTTAATTGTATATAGTTATAGAGGGTGCAAGGTACATACCATTTAGAATAGGTCTGGGAATCTTTTCTTCATGGATTCCTCGATCTCCCACGTGGCTTCTTGTTCTGAGCATCTACTCCATTGCACCTTGACCATGGGAATCGTCTTGTTCCTTAGTGCACGTACCTCGCGATCAATGATATTCATGGGCTTTTGTTCATAGGTGAGATCTTTTTGTATCACCAGGTCTCCATAATCTATGACATGTGACGGATCGTGTACATATTTCTTCAACATAGATATGTGGAACACATTATGGACTTCAGACAATTGAGGAGGTAAAGCGATATGGTAAGCAACCTCGCCAACTCTTTTTAGTACCTCGAAAGGTCCAACATATCTTGGTGTAAGCTTGCCCTTAACACCAAATCTTCTAATTCCTCGCCCTGGAGAAATCTTAAGAAAGACGTGATCTCTTATTTGGAATTCGAGATCTCTTCTTCTTGTATCAGCATAAGCCTTTTGTCTAGACTGAGCCACTTGTAGTCTTTCTCTAATCAACTGAATCTTCTCAGAGGTTTCCCTAACTATGTCCAGGCCTAGTTGTTGTTTCTCGTGAACTTCATCCCAGTGTAAAGGTGACCGGCAACTTCTACTGTATAAAGCTTCAAAAGGTGCCATCTGTATACTTGCCTGGTACCTGTTGTTATATGCAAACTCGACCAGAGACAAGTGATCATGCCAACTTCCACCAAAATCAATGATACAAGATCTGAGCATGTCTTCTACTACCTGATTCGTTCTTTCGGTCTGACCATCTGTTTGAGGATGAAAGGCTGTACTAAAGTTAAGTCTTGTCCCTAACGAATGTTGTAGACCCTTCCAAAAGTGAGAAGTAAAACGTGGGTCTCGGTCAAACACGATTGAAACAGGTACTCCATGTAGTTTGACTATCTCCTTGATGTACAAGGCAGTGAGAACATCCACCGATCATCGACTCTTGATTAGCAAGAAATGAGCCGACTTGGTCAATCGGTCAATGATGACCCATATTCCATCATGTTCTCCTTTAGATTTAGACAAACCCATAATGAAGTCCATGCCAATATCCTCCCACTTCCACTTGAGAATATCTAGAGGATGTAGCTTACCAGCAGGCTTTTAGTATTCTGCTTTAACTTGCTGGCAGGTGAGACAGCGAGACACGAAGTCTGCTACTTATCTTTTCATGTTGGGCCATCAAAAGGTCCTCTTCAAATCTTGGTACATCTTGGTAGATCCTGCCTTCGAGCTGCTAGTCGAGCTTGATGTTTCTCATCCCGTTTGGTGGAGTCTTTTTGAGATTAGCCTTGGAATTGCTATCTTGGTAATGCCTTTGTCCTATGTCTGCTTAAGTGTGGACAGCTTTATTCTGAGCCTGATCTGCTCTTTGCTTTATGGTTGCTTAGCTTTGGACTTCGTTATGGCGTTAAGAGCTGTTGCGTACCATGTTCGTTGTGCCGTGTCCAATGGCCAATGTGTTGTGAAGGCTCATGAATCGTTTCGAGACGTGAGGGTATTCCTTGTGCTTTGTGCTGATGCTGGTGCTCTCTTTCTTCGCGTTTAGGCTGTTTGTGATTGGTCATTCGCTAGACCAGTACTCGTGGCATTTTATTTATGATTTTTCATGAATTATGACGGTGCCGTGTATGTGTTGAGATGCGGATACCGAGCTGTCTTCTGTTGCCTGTGTGCGTGTTTGAGTTCACAGCGGAAGCGTGTGGGCTGATAACCCACTGGTCGAGAGGTTTGCTTCTTCTCAATGTGACTTCATCTTCACTTCCTGTGCCTCGATGTCGTCTGTTGCCGTGCTATTGTTGGTAATTTTCTGGTGTTGGCATCGGTGGTTGCGAGTGTTGGGGAATTTGTCGGCATTCCTATTGATTGAGTACCATCTACTCCTCTGTATTTTCTCTCGGGTGTTGTGCTCTCGAGGCGTGCCTGTAGTGCTTGAGATGCGGTCCTTGAGATTGTGGTTCTTGTTGCCATTTTCTCGTTGTCGTGGGTCTTTTCTTAGTGAGCTGCTCGTTGCATGACTTGTTGTGTAATCAGCTGCTATCGTGCCTTGATGTGACCCTGCTTGCAGTCGTGTTCCGTAGTTCGGTGTACTGTACAGAGCCGGTATCCTGCAGGTGCTGCTGTGTTGCTATTGTCTCTGTGAATTTGTCATTGGTGTCCTGTGTGCCAGGTGCTCCCTATCGCCTTTGGCACTGGTGCCAATGATGTTGTCAAGCTGTCAGCTGAGAGGACTATGTTTCCTTGTTTAAGCTGGTGCTTGCCGTGCTTGTCGTTTCATTTTTTCGTGATCTGTTATTGTGGCAGTCGTGTCTCTTTCCCGGTGAGACGTAAGTGACGTTGCCTTGTTTCGGAGGTGTCAGACTTGTGTTCACTTGTGTCGTGCTCAGTCCTGAGCATGTGCTCGTGATTATGGTCTGATTGTGTTCCTCGTGATTCGTGTCGCTTCGTAGTTATGCTGTTAGGTTGTTCTTCCCTGCTTCTCCTTGGTTAGTCCTTAAATTTTGAGGATGAAATTTCTTAAAGGAGGGGAGGATGTAAGTGCAGACGGGGAGGGGAGCATGTGAGGAAGGACAGCCGGAGGGTGGGAGAGAAAGAGAGAGGGTGAGAGAGTGCGTAAGGGGCAAGAGAGAGGGAGAGGGAGTAAGAGAGGGAGCTCGGCTGTGGGAGGCTGGGAGCACTGGGAGCCCCTGTTCCACAGTGCCAGACTGTCTGCGAGACTGTGGGTTACGGTGCAGCGGTGCCCCTGTTCCAAACAAGGGCACCGTAACCGCATTGCGGTTGAGAGAGAGAGAGATAGGGAGAGAGAAGAAGTTGGAGAGAGATTGCAGGGGATGCTACGGGCATGGTGGGGGAGAGAAAAAACTCAGCATGTTCATGGTTCTGCTATGGGCATGGTGGTCCGGTGGATGCTAAGTTTGCAAACAAGATCGATGGCAGGGGATACTTATATATGTGATCAGATTTACCTGTGGCGTGCGTGCCAGAGGGAATGGAGTGGCCAGAGGTGCACGGCTGGCAGAGCTGACGGTGGGGAGCAGCACCGGCTGGAGGACCTGACGTCGGCGTGGACCATGGAGGACGGTGTGGCTCTGGAGATGCTGGCAGAGGGTGGCTCAGGCCCCGGCCTCCTCGCAGCTACGGTTGGTGGAACGGCAAGCAGTCGAACGACTGGACCACCTGCCACCGCCGGTGGAGGTGACTGGTGAGGGATGTCGGCAGAACGACGTGGACCACCCGCCGTCACCGGTGAAGGTGGTGAGGGAGGCCGCTCGAGTGGAAGGAGGCCGTTGGACCACCCACCGCCACCGGTCGTCGGGGCCGCCTTTGCCAACTGCTACTAGCCTGCTACTGTGGCCGCTTCGTCAAGGCTCAAAAGATGCTTTGCCCATTTGCCATCTGTGAGCAGGGCTCAGAGGATGTGGGTGTGAGGCTGTGAGCCGTGAGCCGTGAGGTGTGAAACTGTGAATTGTGAAATGTGATTATGTGAATAGATGAAGTGTGTATTATGTGAACTTGTGAAGTTGTGAACCGTGGCGTGAAGCATAGGAAACATCGAGACACGGAGAGTCGGCGAACTCACAGAGATAGGAGGAAAGTCCAAAGACTCTTCATCTCCTACCAAGACTCTTCGTCTCCTACCCACTACCCAGCCATATAATGACTATTTATTACCATAATAAATTACATCTAAAACATGCAGCTGAGCAACATTGCACTGCAATCACTGCAAGCCTGCAATCCTTCGTAATCTCTGATTCTCCATTTCCCAATGCCTGATTGATTTTCTCATATTTTTTACTAAAAATAAAATTATAAGATTTATGCGTAATCGCAAAAAACCGTGGTATCATCCCTACCATGTGCGTCGAATGACAGGCTGTGTGTGCATTAGTTTGTGGTGTTTGGGCCCGGTGTGTCCTTCAGTAAGCTATGACGCTTAGCTGTAAGAGGATCTGTTCCTATGTGAAGCAAGCTGTGAAGCACAGCCATTGTTTGAGGATTGGTTCCTCGTCGTTCAAGCTGTGTGGCAGTAGGAAGCCTCATTGGTTCAGTGAGGGGTGGACGTAGGTCTCAAGATTGAGATCGAACCACCTTAAAAATTGTATGTCTCCCTGTGTGGTTTGCTCTCTCTATTGTGTGTGATTATTTTCGTTAGATAGAAGCATAGGGCCGTTAGCCTTACATTGCTAGCTTGACTTCAGTCCGACGTTTACATCCAGTCTTGCTTACTCTTTTGATAGCTTTTGTGAGAAGTCGGTGATAATCTATTCACTCCCCTCTAGCTTATCTATTCCACTGCACAACACATAGTATCAGAGCTTGGCTCTCCTATTATTGGTTCCCACAACTCGGAGAGATCTAGTGGAATGGATGCTAAAGGGTTAATGACTGAAGGCCACTCTATTAATAGGCCTCCTTATTTCACTGGGACTGACTACAACTACTAGAAAAATCATATGCAGGTCTTCCTTCAGGCCCAGGATCATGAAGTATGGAGAGTAGTTAGCAAGGGTCCCTATCAGCTGCCAGAGGATGAAAGATGCGTGGACTAGAGAACAGATCAAAAGATCAAACATCAACTGGCAGTCCATGAACATTATGCAATGTGCCCTGCACCCGAAAGAGTACTCAAGGATCTCATCATGCTCAACGGCTAAGGAGATGTGGGATCGCCTTGAGGTAATATACGAGGGTACGTCATCGGTAAGAGAAACTAAGGCCAACATGCTCATATCTGAATATGAAGCTTTTAAAATAAACTTGATGAGACCATCAGCGAAATATATGGTAGACTCACAGAACTAACAAATGGTCTTAAGAGTCTAGGAAAGACTTATACTGAATATGAGCTTGTTAGAAAGATTTTAAGATCTCTTACTCCTATTTGACATACTAAGGCCACAGTTGTTGAAGAGTCCAGGAATCTAGCTACTACTACCGTGGATGAGTTGATAGGTTCCTTGACGACTTATGAAATTAACTTGAAAAGACAGGAGGAAGAGGTGAAGAAAAAGAAGACACTCACATTGAAGGCTACTCCATCCAACCACGGATCCGCCAGTGAATGCGAGTCATCAAGCACTGAGGAGGACTCTAAGGAGTTTGCTATGTTAATAAGGAAGTTTAGAAAATTTTTAAGAATGTAAAATTTTGACTGAATTGGAATGGATAATATGGCTCCAGCCATAAAATGTCACACTTCCGGAAGACTAGGATGCTTGGTCTGATCGCCAGCGCCCAATCAACCAACTACAGCTTCAGAATTGGCCTCGTACATCTGGCACCAGAAATGAGAGGAACATACTCCTCTATCTCATAAAGACGGCATCTTCGCATTTTGTTCACCAACGGGCTAGACTGGGCTGCCAAGCTCCAGAAATGTAGAACTCCAGGCGCATCAATGGGGACCTTGCTTAGCTTTTCCCAAATGGCAAAGAGTTGCTCTGCCATCTGTGTCAGTTCAGCACTGGCAAATTCTATTATCCTTGGAACAAGCCGCAATGGTTGTAACCCACGAGCAGCAGCTTCTGGGAACAGTGTGCAAACCCAGACATTGAAGAAATGTAACAGACCAACCGTCTGCAAATTCCTGGGGAGACGGAACCGGTGCAAGTCTCCCAACATTTTATAAATCAAGCACAATGCCACCGGGCAGAGAGAAAGCTTTGTGCCCCAAGCCATCAAGCAGGCTGGATAGATGGCCTCAGCTTTGATCACGCTCTCGTTGCCTTGCGAGAGAGCGAAGGAACAAATCTAATAAGTCAGATATGTAGCACAATGAGTGACTGCATCAACACCAGCAAGGTTCGGGCCTCCTTGCTGCCCTTCTTTCAAAATAGGCAAGAAAGCAACTTGTCGCCAGACCCTCTTCTTTCACTTCAGAGCAATCAGTGCTACAGTAGGAAAGTCATCATACTTTCGCTCCCCACCGAAGAAATATTGAAGCCAGGTGCCCATTCATACGCGCCTCTTCTCCCCAGGCTTGCACGCTTCTCTAGTATCGTACGACGAGCGGCAGAGTGTATGATATGCCTTCATCAGGTAGCGGTAGGTGAAGCCCGCCAGATATCGACCTCCGTCGTCTATCTGATCCTTCAGCCAATCTGGCCAATAGATTTCTTCATACGGCTTACCGTCAATCGGCAGGCCACTCAGTTGCGAAAGACTCCAAAGGTCTAAAGAGGTCTCTCCCTCTGAAGTATAGAAAGTGTTATACTCTGGGAAGAATACTTCAATCATATTGTAGCATAAACACTTGGAGATAGGGTAGCGGTACATCGAGGCGTACACACTGTGGTATACACCAGCTTTAACCAAGATAGGAGCATAGTGTTGTAGGACATAGTCCGTGAACTCCACTACTCCGGGTTGTTATGTCCCCTAGGACTCAACTCAGTCTCATTCTGTTTTGTTTTGATGATAGCAACACATGTTTTAAACATATTCTTGGAACCCTATTCGCGAACGGCTCAGACACAGTAGTTGCACCCGACCAGTTTGGGTTCGTCCAACCTTAGTTGGTGCGTGATGACCTCTGGTGGGATTCCGGGGAGCTCATCCTCGAACCAGGCAAATACGTCCTGGTTGGTGGTGAGGAACCTTGCGTAGGCTTGTTTGTCATGCTCGAAGAGGTTCGCGTCGATCCTTAGTGTTCTACCCGGGTCTTCTCCCACCTGAATGAGATATAAGTCTTCTACCGGGGCACTCGTGCTCGGACCTAGGTCCTGGGTCTTGGCCCTCTTCTCAGGTAGTGTGTTTTTGGGGTGTCATTCACGCGTGGAGATGAGGTAGCATCTCCTGGATTCCCTTTGATCTCCCCAGACTTCCCCTACCCCTCGGGGGGTGGGGAACTTAAGCTTTTGATGGTAGGTGGAAGGGACGCCCCAGAGCGTACCGAGGATCCCTCAGCCTATGATGGCGTTGTACCCTATCATCACACGAACTACAGTGAAGTCGGTGAGGAAGGTTACCTCTTTCAGAGCAGTCCCGAACGTGATCGAGAGTGAGATGCATCCTTCCGAGTGGATGGTCGCTCCTGAGAATCTGTATAGCGGCGTGTTTAATGGCGTCAACCGAGACATATCCACACCCATGAGAACAAGGTAGTCGTAGGCAATAACATCGGGTTTGCTTCCATTGTGTACTAAGATACAACACACAGTACATTGATTAATGGTGGCTGAGACCACCAAAGCATCGGCGTTGGGCGTGGTTACACCATCTAGGTCATCGTCAGAGAAGGTAATGGGGTCTCCTAGACGGCCTGGGGCAGAATCCCCGCGTCAAGTGTCATCTCCTTGGCCCATGGTGCGGACCGCCATCACGTACTGCCGCCTCTAGCTCGCGCTATCTCCCCCGGCGGCCGGTCCTCCGGAGATCATCATGATCTCTTTCCCATTGGGCCAGTTGCCGATTGGTGGGGGCATCTTCTATCGCCGTTCTGCCGCCTTGGTGAGGAACTTGTTGAGGAGTCCCCTCTGGATGAGGTCCTCGATGGCGTCCCTGAGGTTGATGCAATCGGCGGTGTCATGGCCATGGTCACGATGGTAGAGGTAGTACTTCTTCTTGCTCCTCGTGCTCGGATCGGACTTCATCCAAGGAGGCCACTTGAGGAATGGCTCCTCACGGATCTCAATTAGTATCTGGTCCAGTGGAGCCGTTAGGGGCGTGTAGTGGTGATAGTTACCCCTCTCCTTCTTGGGGCGATCGCGACGGTCTCCATCGCGTCACTCCCGCTTATTCTGACCCTCTCGCGGGGGGTCGACAGATCTCTTGCAGTCAGGTCGATCGGCTCCGGTCGTGCGACCCAGGGCTGCCATGTTCTCCTCGCAACGTGCAGGCTTCTGTGCCAAGGCAAGGAGATCTGGAATAGTCACTGGGGCCTCCACTCCAAGGGCGCATCGAAGGATGTGATCCCGCGTCCCCTGAGTGAGGGCTGTGGTAGCGATGCCAACGTCGAGGTGTGGGATCCGTAGGGCCTCCGAGCGAAAGCGAGAGACGAAATCCCACAGTGTCTCCTCCTTACCCTGCTTGAGCGTGAGTAGGGTCACCGCATACTTCGCCACCTTTTGGCAGCCAACAAAATTCTCCTTGAACAGCTTCTTGAGTTACTGGAAGGAGGTAATGGTCCCGACTGGCAGGAAGTCGAACTAAGCCCGGGCGTTCTCTCGGAGAGTCGTAACGAACTCTAGGCACTTCACGGTGTCTGAGGCCCGGTGGAACACCAAGTGGGACTCGAAACTATGCATATGGTCGGTCGGGTCGGCGGTGCCATCGTAGGAGGTGAATGACGGCAGTTGAAGCTTCGGCGGGATGGGAACTTCTATTATTTCCATGGAGAAGGGAGCATGAAAATCTGGGTCGTCATCGATTAGGCCGTGATTCTTGGCAGCCAAGAGGACGTCGTTCAAATACCAGACCTTGTCCTCTATTTCTTCAAAATGCTGGAGCCGGTGGTCCATCTCTGGATTGGAGTGGAGTGGGCTACGCACCCTTGGCGCGAGCACGCTGTGGGACCGCCGAGTCCTAGTCGCCGAGGCGCAGGACGCCTCTCGTACTGAACGGCGGTTCCCCCCAGCCCGACGTCCCTCATCCTCGTGTCGTTCGGACACAATGCGCTGGGGGTTGGCCCGTTGGTCCCGGAGCTCCTGGCAGAGTTCTGTCAGGGCCCAGATTTGCTGACGCAGTTCATCGAGGTCACCTAGGGTGACCTCCTATCGGTGATGGGCAAAAGAAGCTTCTTGCGACTCCCGCTGGGAGCTGGGTCTCTGGTGGGACCTGCGTCCCCGTTTGCTAGTGTTGCGGAGACTTCCACGGGGCGCCATAGCCTTTCGCTCGGGTTCCCACAGACGGTGCCAAGAAGTGTTGAGGTTGGAAAATGATTCCTATGCCACGTACCACCTTCTCTATTTATTTGTTGGGAAAGTTGTCTCACGCCCGTGGAAGCCTGCGAATCACCAGGAAGCCAAAGAGGTGTCAGAAGGAGTCTCGAGTGTTACCCCAGGGAACAACCCTCCAATGCTTAAGTCAGCAAGGAATAACAGAGTACAGAGAAGAGTAGAAGGGAGGGAGAGAGAGAGAGGTTGCCGTAGGAGGTCGAAGAGCCGATGGAGGTCTCCCAAACGAGTGCTCGCTAGTCCCAGGGCACACCCGAAGAGTGCCCGCTGGGTGGTAAGGTCGCTGGAGGGAACTCCTCTCAGGGTGTAGGCAGGCGCTCTCTTCTTCACCTTGTGTAGCAGGGCTAGCGGCTCTATTATCTAAGGTAGTATAATAGTGGAATGAACTACCATGCTCTTCTCTTCTGTCGATCTCCCTTTTATAGGGGGTTGTCCTGGAGCGAGGAGCATCATCCCTTAGTAGGGAAGGGTGTCCGTAGTAGAGTAATGTTTCTCCGCTATTGTGATGAGAATTTCTCATTGGAGGGCGATTACCCCAACATCGGTCGGTCCCTGGGCGAGTCTTACGACGCTCATGGGGCGTGCTCGCCCATTATGGGGTCAAGGCCAACGTCGCCGGGGCAACGGTCGATCGCCGGAGAGTCCTTCAATGATAACTGCGCTTGGGCCGTAACTATTCCACATCATGGAATCTAATGCCCTTTTGCACTGGGCCTCCTTTTATTGGGCCAGCTCGTGTGCCCGTCCCTTGAGAGGACTTATTACACTCGATTCTCAATGGGCTTGTCGTCATTGGGCCACTTCTGGGCCAAATTAGATTCACCCTCCTCAGAAGGTACTCTGTTTAAGATATACATGGCAGTCTTTAAGGCTTCATCCCACAAGAAAAGAGGAAGAGACATATTGTATATCATACAGTGGACCATATCTATGAGAGTTCTATTCATTCTTTTAGTCACTTCATTCTGAGTTAGCCTTTCCAGCATGGACTATTGATGGGGGCATCTCTGGCCCTTCACTTTTTTTTGACAGCCCCGGTTGCTCACCAGCATGGTTCCATTGTGTCCGTCATAATTTTCTGAGTCGAGTTATGTAATTTTCATATTTTTCTTGAGTCATATCATTGTAATTTTCCTTTTATTTGAGTCAACATGAGGGCTACAACATGACCTTTTGTTTTGGGGCTTGAAATCTTTTTGTTCCTCATCACTCTCCCCCTTTTTGTGTTGTATTTATTGCATTTATTTCCCTCATATATCAGCAGGCTCTGGAATACTAGTCTTTTGTTACCCTCCTCCCTAGTCTTGCCTTTATGGCTTTGCGTAGAGTTCAATTTGGGATCTTTCTTTTTTTTTACTTTGTCTCACTTTTCTGGCCTTGGGTGGAGCCTAGTTTAAAGTTCTTCACCTACGTGTTAACCTTTTTGGCTTCGCCGGGTGCTTTATTTGAAGTTCTTCACCTAGGTCTTGCCTTTCTGGCTTTGTCCGGAGCTTTATCTTGAGTGTTTGGACTCGTTGGGTAATCATTTATTGCTACTTGAGTTATATTTTCCATGTTAACATTACTTGTAAAATTGGAATTTTATTGCATACTAATGACTTTTTTTTAGCTTCCTCCCATAGTATCACGTCAGGCTCATATATTGGGACAATTTCAGAGCTTCCACAAATTCAGAGTTAGGTGGTTTAATGCTCTACAGACGTGGCCCTTTGTGGGATATGGGACAACTACCATGCTTATCAGTGGTTTACAGAGTCTGCTTGATTAGGAGCCTCTTGCTTCCATTGATGTTATGCAAGGTGACCTTATGAAGCACTGCTAGAATAGGACAAACCCAGAAGGCGTTAAGTTCTGCACTTGATGTACATTCTCTCATTTACTTATAGCTACCCTGAGAGCTTGTCTCGAGCTCCTGACGTGCACTCTTTCATTTATTTGTAGTCACACTGAGGGTTTGCCTCAGGCTCCCAACATGATTTCATGACTGAAAAAGAATTCACTTTCTTCATCGGATTTGTGTCGTCTCTCCCCATTTCTTCTTCTTTTTTTTTAAACTAGTGGTAGAGCCTTCTTCAGTGGAGTCCCCCAAGATACCGAAGGGAGTTGAAAGGGCGGCTTCGCAATCGAGGCTTGATGTGCCTGCAAGCTTGCCAAGTGTGGACGCTCCTTTAAAGGTGCCCATATTGGCGATTATCCCGGTTGATGAAAATCCGACCGTTGGAAAAGTTTTTTTTTCAGTCTTTGGCCGATGAGTTACCTCCAAGTGTAGATGTTGACTCTGGAGGCATATTCTTCATGAAGTCTCCTTCACCCATTTCTTTTTGCAAGTGTTTCATCGGATTCTTTTGTTCTTTTTTTGGGGGGGGGAACACTTATGGTGTCAATGGGATGAAAAAGGTTTGAGATTTTATGAGGATAACCTAGTTGGCCCTCATAATTTGAACTTTGAGTAACTCATTCCCACCCCATTTCCCTCTCCTCATCTCCCCACTATCCCCCCCTTCCACCACTATACCCTGCCTAGTTCGCAGGCAGCAGCAGAATCCTGACTTGCAAAGTCTCCCCCCAGGTCATTCGGCAATTTCAGGAGGTGTACCATACATCGACAGAAAGCTCTCCTAGTTAGCTTCGACGTCGAGGTGATCCCGCCTTCATCTGAGATCAGGGCTGTCCTGGAGGTCCGTTCTCGTCAGATCACGCATCTAGCATCTAAGGGAAGATCAGAGCCCTGGTGCAGAAGTTGCTCCATCCACGCCCCAACTCCACTTGGTGCGCCATTTGGCCATGACGTTCCTCTACCAGTCGTGTGTCCAACGCAACCGGCGGATCCTCATTTGGAGTTCGGAGCTATCCGTTCCATTTTTTCTACCCCGGATGTGTAGGTCAGTCCATTCAGGAGCAGAGCAGACACCCCTCCATTCTACGTCCTCTATCTCTCTACCCCAACCTCCCCTGGTATCCTTCCTGGTTGGAGATCGAAGAGGACTCATCCCTGGACGCGTCTGTTTTGGTCCTGCACTATTCCGACAGTGGGAGTGATCGTGATGGCACCGCCTTCCTGAGAATTATTCTCCCCAGACTGCACAGAACCAGTCTGGCCTGCTACCTGAGGTGGTTTACAAGGGCTCCAGTGACCACATCACGGATCTACTTGGCACCCACTTATCCAGAGTGGAGCCCCACCAGTCATCTATCCAACACAGCAAGTGGGGTGTCGATTGGAGCTCGGAGCAGCCCGTTCTGATTTTTCTATCCCAAGATAGCTGATCAGGTCAGTCAGGATCCGTCTAGACCCCCTCCCACTCTTCTAGACATATCTCCCTTCCACGACCTCCTCTGTTGTCCTCCCTGGTTGGAGATCGAATGGGACTCAGCCATGGATACGACTGTTTTGGTCCCGCACCAATTCGACTTTGGGAGTGCTCGTGACAGCATCGACTTCCTGCTGCTACGACTTCTGAGCAGTCCCAGTCTGAGCAGAGCAGCATAGTTCCAGAGCCAGCCACGACCAGCCACGACAGCGGACTGTTCTGTGAAAATTTTGGAGCCTTCCTGGATCAGTCAGTGAAAGATTGGCACTGGTTTCGGCATCATCCCAGTTCGTTACAATCTGTGGCAGCACCGTCATCGGCCCCCTATCAGGCTGTCCCAGAAGTGGGCAGAACCAACAATGACCGCCATTCTCGTTTCCCCACCCCCGCCTGGCCGGCTTACAGCCCCTCCCTGTGCGGAGGTAGTATTTTTATGTAACCCAGGGACCACACGCGTGTCGGAAGGCTACGACTAGTGGAGGGTCACTGAAGGAGTAGACTCTCTAACCAACAGAAACAATGCATGAACTGGACAAAGTACAAGGACCGCTCCTCATACCGACACCGACTCACGGTGACACAAGTTGAGAACACGCCACCTCCCGGGACCCCACGACACCCCCACACATGGCCCCCACATGATGCCCAGCATTAATCGAACCACAGGTCAGCACGTGGATTGAGGTCCACTCACCCAGGATTTGAATCAGCACTAACCAAACTCTGATCAGATAGAACCCAGGTGGCAGTCCACTCTGGACTGTCCCAGGGCAAAAACGGTCAAATGCTAGACCTCATGATGAAGAGAGGCAGTCGCCCACAGGCTGCGGCTCAAGGGAGAGGAACAGTCTCCTTCAGACCGTTTGAAACATAAGTAGTTGTTGGCACTCGAAATATGTTCAATGGCAATCACGTCTGAATAAGAAGAATGATGCGGCCAGTTAAAGCACAAAAGCCAAAGAAAGCCAATACACAAGGGTCTTCTTGAACTACTGAAGCCTTAGGTCATCTGACACGAACATCAGAGACTTCACCTCAGGGGGATCAGAAGAATCCACAACAAACCGACAGTGTCGTTAGGCCTGCCCAATGAACCGACATCTACTTGGTCGTGCCGCATAAACAACATTCGTCGTCCGACCAAGGACAAGGATGTACCTGGTGGCCCTCCACCTGATGAGAAGCTCTCCTGAGGTGATAGAACATCTCTGACCCCTCAGAACAAGATGTCAAAGGCCCTGTCAGTGGAAGATCCAAGTAACCCGACACAGGTATGTCTTCTTGACGGTGGGGTCCGTTAGCAACCAAATGACTACCCGATCGAGGTGAAACCCTCCCGGGTAGTGTCCCACTCCCCGAGAAAGCTACAGATACAATTTAAGCCGAGCTGGTAGCACAAACCGTGGTGCCGAGGGCCATGTCAGTGGAAAACCCACGTGTCCGATCTAAAGATGCATGAGGTTCCGAAAGCGGCCGTTCAGAGACCTGAAAGCTTTGTCAATACTTCCCACCGCAGTTTCGCAAGATCATAGCAAGATGAAGGGTCACAGTAACTCCTGAAATCACTCCGGGGCCTACCGTCTGGCCCATGCTCCCTACTTGATGTGCTCCCTATCCGACGCGCTCTCCTTCCCGACGCCGCTTTAACCGGCGTGCAAAAAACACCATTCGGGTCCTTTGTCAGCGTGCATCTTCCATGCCGGATAATTAACCCCGTATATATACGGCCCAATGGTATTCGGCCAGGCGTTCTGAGGATCGCGAAAACATGATTTTCTATTTGTTGATATTTTTTTTGAAAATTTAGATTTTCTATAAATAGGGACATTTCCTTTTCATTTTTACCTTTTCTTCTTCCTCATCTTTCCTTCTTCCTCCCCCACCGTGAGCGCCCCTCTCTTCCTCCTCTTCGTCTGACAAGCTCGTGGTGGCGTCCCCTCTGGCTGCAGACGGCGCAGGGCAGCGGCGTGGTGACGACGGCGATGGTGAGGCGATCGTGGCGGCGTAAAGCTTGTGGGAGATCGTGAAGGGGTGAGGGTTCTAAAAGTGTTCTTCATGATTTGTAGGCGATCCGACGCATCTCGAGGCGAGATCGAGGTAGGGTGACATTCCCTAGCTCCCTGCGTTCCTTTCCCGCGATTTCTAGCTGAGGGGAGGCCGAGAGACGGGTTTCCATGCTGAGTTAGGATTTTTCATGATTTGGAGAGAGTTTGCCCGATCTATGAATTTAAGCTGCGATTCTGCGTTTTGATGGCCTAGAAGTATGCTAGGGGTCCCTAAGGGGCTTCCCCCTTGTTTTCCCCCTCTCCTATGGAGGTATGGGGGCATGGTTGGAGTTTTTGGGCCTTTCTCGCTGGTTCGTCATCGGGATCGTGTGATAGTCCTTCCAGTGACCATCACAGCTTGTGACGCCCCAGGGTGGGTGCGTCACAGACTGTGACGCCCCATGGTGGGTGCATCACAGGGCGCTGTTTTGCTAACTGGGTGGCTCGTGGGCCTGACGGTCCCACGATAGACTGCCAGGGCATGTGACGCGCCTAGGTTGGACCGTCAGAGTGACGATCCAATCGTTGGCATCAGACCGTTGTGATTTTCTGACCGTTGAGTTTTTGACCATTGGGGGATTAGGGACTCTGACGCACCCAGGGTGGGGCGTCAAAACCTTGTGATGCCCCAGTGAGGGAGCGTCAGAGCTGACGCTACCCATCACCCTAACGCTCCTAGGTAGGACCGTTAGAGGCTGTGACGCCTCGAGGGGTGTGCGTCACAGCTGATTTCATCCTGTCTCTTGACGCACCAAAGGTGGTCCATCAGAGACTGTGACGCCCCAAGCGGTGTGCATCACAGCTTGTTTCCACTCATCTCCTGATGCACTGGGTTAGGTGCGTCAGGGACTGTGACGCACCAGGGTTGGCACGTCACAGTGAGTTTTGCACCGTTGGCCTGACGCCCCTGTGTTGGGCCATCAGACTGCTGTGATGGCCCAGCGGTAGACCATCAGAGCCTGTGGCGCTCCAGGGTAGGACCGCCAGTGTAACACCCGTAGATTGGCGTCTCTCTTAATGGACGTAAATTCTTTAATTAACGCATTCATGTTCTCACAGTTTTCTTCCGATTTTGACCCATACCGAGGGTCTTTTGGCACTCTCATCTCACGTCCGTAGATGGAGTCCATGTTTCACGATTAGTTCACGTATACACCTCAACTCTCCGTGATGTTTGAACCCTCCGCGAGATATTCCATTCCTTCGAACTGGTGATTACATCATAGAGACCTCTGTAAGTCTACGCTAGTTTTGGATTCCCTCAAGGCAGCCGAGCAAGTTGTACCATAAAAACCCTATACACCGAGTCACCGTCATGTCCCTCTGAAGAAACATGATGATCTAGCCCTCATAGAGTGCGGTTTCTGGCCTCTTTTGAGAAATTAGTCACTTTCTGTAATTAACGTCTAAGAAAGTAGACGCCAATCTGAATGGGCAACCGAGTGCACGGACGCCAATTCTTCGTGCTTATACCTATTGCACAGAACGAGCGACCACTATAGTGGACGCGAATTCTGAATTGGCGGCGACCATGATGGACGCCATTTGCCCAGATTTTTCTCATGTCTCGGGTTTTTACATAAATCATTCCTACATGAATAATTCTATCCTTGAAATCTAAATTCTGTGAATCTACCTTATCATCCTACAAATGCTTATTCCTTTGAAATTCTATTGGCTATAAACTAAAGTGGATGTCGAAAATATAACATGAACCAATGCCTGCGCATATAGGACCCAGTCTGGTCCTGAGAGGAGCACCCGAAAGTACTTGTGTCTATGGGAGTTAAATTGACCGCGGTGTGGCATTGCACCGAAGTACTTGTCGTTCTAAATAAATGACATTCCACTCACTCTCTCTCTCTCTCGTGACATTACTTGATATTACTTGTGTGCGTGACTCATCGCGGTACTTGCTAGAACTGTAAATAGTCAATATCTCGTGTCATTATTCTATAAACACATGATTGATATTCTCCTTGACACTTTGCTTATCCCGTTTTGCTGGAAATTCCATATCTTGGTTTACTTGATATACCTTCATTTCGTTTTGCGAACATTCATGTATAATAGTCTGGCATTCATGTAACATGTAATTACTTTAAGCTAGCTTGTTCTTGAGATATAATTCCTACTGAGCGTTCGCTCATCTAGTTTTATTCCAACATTTTTCAGGTAATCAGGTGGCTAGCGAGACCGAGACTCATACGGGAGGGGCAAGTGTGCAAGCGAGCTCTGGAAATTAGTGACCCGAGTCTTTTATCTTTCTTGAGTCTAGTATGGTGTCTCTTATTTAGTTATCTTGTCCAAATATTCGAACCTTAAAAGATCATCCTGTCCAAAACATCATAGGAAACCTACATGACCCCCCGAGGATCAGACCTTTTCAAAAAGATGTTAATAATGAAGATCTCATAGCATTAGTGTCTCAAGTGGAACCTAAAAATATTGAAGAAACCTTGTGGGATGAACATTGGGTCAATGACATGCATGAAGAACATAATTAATTTGAATGAAACCAGGTGTGGAATCTAGTTCCCAGACCCACTGACCAGCCTGTTATTGGGACTAGATGGGTATCTAAGAACAAGTTAAATGAAGATGGAGCAATAATTGGAAACAAAGCTAAGTTGGTAGCTAAGGGGTATAATCAGGAAATTAGAATTGACTTTGAAGAATCATATGCCCCTGTATCAAGACTAAAAGCCATCAGATTTTTGTTAGCATTTGCACGTTCTCTAGGCATAAAGCTACATCTAATGGATGTTAAGAGTGCTTTTCTAAATGGCCTAATAAAATAAGAGATTTTTGTAGATTAGCCTCCTGGCTTCGATCATGATGTTGTTCCTAACCATGTCTACAAATTGGATAAGGCACTATATAGACTAAAGTAGGCTCCCCGTGCTTGGTATGATAGAGCCACTGCACACCTGACCAGCAGATGCTACAGTAGAGGTAAAATTGACCAACCACTCTTTACAAAAGTGATGAATAGGCACATCATCATTGTATAGGTATATGTAGATGATATAGTGTTTGGTTCAACTGATTCCATCATGTGCAAGCAATTTGCTGAACTTATGACAAAAGAATTTGAAATGAGCCTGATGGGGGAAGTCCAATTCTTCCTTGGATTGTAAGTCACACAGACTAAAGAAAGCTTTTTCATAAATCAGTCCAAGTACACATTGGAGATCCAGAAGAGATTTGGAATGAAGGATGTCAAACATGTATCCACGCCCATGGGAATGAATGTATCTCTAGATGCAGATGAGAATGGTAAATCTGTAGATCTTAAAACATACCGAGGTGTGATCGGGTCTCTTTTATACTCACTGCTTCTAGGCCTGATATTCAGTTCAATGTGTGTATGTGTGCTAGATTCCAAGCAAGTCCTAAAGAATCACACTTGATTACTGTAAAAAGGATCTTAAGATACATTACTAGCACACCTGACTTAGGGTTGTGGTATCCTGCATCATGTTGTATCGATATGATTTCATATACTGATGCTGACTATACTGGGTGTAAACTTGATAGAAAAAGTATAAGTGGGTATTGCTAATATTTGGGTGGGTGCCTAGTTTGTTGGGCTTCTAAGAAGCAGCACCTAATCCCTAAGTCTGAAATCACGGTGACATGAATCCCACGGCAGCTCACAAGCCGTTGGGTTAATCCCTCATCCAAAGGGTGCACGAAAAATCTCCAGTCCCAAGCTGGTCAACTTGACTCACAGTCCAAGGCCACACACACATGGCCCACACGGAAAACACTTCTCGGAGGAACCCACGACGCGCAGGGAGAGCCCTCCGCACTCACATCGACTCACGGGCACACTAGTCGAGGTAACTCGATACTTTCAGACACCCGTGAAAACACGAACACAGGACCCAAGGTGTCCGGGACGTCCACGAGGTCAAAGGTCAACCATTGGGTCACAACCGGGTAGACCGGAGATTGACACAGCGTAAAATGGACACGACGAGCACGAAGAATTGCCTAGCGGTCCTCTCTGGACCGTTAGGGAGCCTAGCGGCCTCCTCCGGACAGCAAGGCCTGGCCTAGCAGTCCAGCCAGGACCGCAAGGACCCCAAAACATTTGAACCGCAAGTGGTCACCCTCGGACCGTCAAGCAGGGTGGCAGTCGTCTGCCTGACCGCTTGACGTAACCTAGAGGTCAGTCGCAAGGCCGCTACCCCACTGACCTGAAATGATCAAAACACAGACAAACAGTCATGCCCTGACCGCTAAGCGATGTCTGGCGGTCTTCACCAGACCGCTAAGCCCTCCTGGCAGTCCATCGCGCGACTGCAAGACTCGAACTGACATAGGGGGACCCTAGCGGTCTCCACGTGATCGCTTAATACCCTAGCGGTCCCTGGAAGGCAGGATTGCTAGGTCATCTCGAGCTTGAAAATGGCAAAAACGGTGGAAAACCTCATTCCATGCCCCGTTCACACCCATGTGAAGGGAAAAATAAGGGTAAACTAGTCCCCAACCTCTCTAGCACCGAGAGGACCCATTTAGACCCAAAAAATATGATCGAAACGGTAAATCTAGCTCACACCCCAAACTCACACATTTCTCCCAAAATGCGGAAATAGCCCCACTCGGCTCACAACGGCCTATAAAACTCACGGGAAAAGAAGTAAAAGGGTTAAGGATCCGTCTCCCTGCCTCCACCGAAGATTTCATGTGCCGAGGATATCGATTCATCGCGAAACGCCCGTGAAACCCTCGTCGGGCACCCGAACGTGCGCCCGAGCTCGCCATGCCTCCACCACCTCGATCCTCACCCCATCCTCATGCTCCTCGCCCTCACGCCGTCCCTGTCTCACCCACCATCGCCCCCGTCGGCCGCCCGGAGGAGAGGGGGAGAGAAAGAGAAGGTCCATGAGGGTTCCACCCCTCTCCACCCCCGGGAACAATAGACTCTCATTCGTTGGATAGACAAACCGCGTCACTTGCTAGAGCTGGCCAAAAAGCTGCCAATAATGATGGGTTGAGAGGCCCTCAAAATGACAAATCGATGGTGGACCGTATGCATCTTGGCAGAGCAAGGCTAGAATTCATCTAGTCAAGTACATGATGATGGATCACATGTCGCTCGCCAGAGCTAGGCCAGGATCCATCCAGTCAACACACTTGGGGCTAACAGGCCCCAGCGAGATTGAGGTCGACTAGCCCAAGTGTAACAACCTCGTCCCCTCAGGACTCTTGCAACATTATGTTGTGTCGCCTGATTTTGATGATAACAAATCACAAATCATTATTAGATATTTGTGGTGTGTCTAACAAATCTATTGAAAATCTATTTTGGACAAGTACAGGAGAAGTACATTCAATGTGTCAACCTGTCAGCTGGAAGTGTCAACACGTCAAGAAGAAACTCGTGATTTAGCCGTTTCTATTTAAGTTCTAGTATGCGCTGTGTGTTGATGTTCTTTACTGAGCGTGTTGACACTTCAATCCAACCTGGCGGAATGTCTATATGTCTAGTGCCCATGCATCGATGCATGCGGGTGATGCATCGACGCATGCGGGTCATGTCTTGACGCCCGCGGGTCATGCATCAACGCATGCCAGTGTTGCCTCTATGCTACGGTACGAGCAGCAAGCGCCTACTGCACCCGTGTCGACCTGCGGCCTTAGAAGTGTCGACCTGTTGATGATGTCCTCAACGTTTCTTCAAGATTTCAATAGGAAGTGTCGACACTTCAGCTGGATGTGTAGACGCCATCAATATTCGCCCAGAATGGATTTGAATTCGTTAGCGTCCGCTTTTCAAGATCCACAATCGGTCTTGGAGGATCCATTCATTCTTGAAAATCCTTCTAGAAGCTTACCATTTCAGAGGATATCATAGACGGTCAGAGGAATCTTCTAGCTGTGGGGCCCTTTGCATATTTGGTCCCCTATCTACTCCTGTTTCTTGCACGCGCACAAGAAGAGACAAAAAGTGTGTTGAAGCTAAAAGAGAAGTGAGAAAGCGACGTCCTGGCCGTGCTATACGTCCAAGTGGATAATGCACAGAAGATAGCTTCAAGAAGAAGAACATTCCAGCCCTCCCAAGGTTGTAGCAAGAAGGAGAAGAACCGGAAGACAATAGAGAAAAGTGCAACGGAAGAGTCTGTGTGAGATCCGGTCATCCTTCTGCCATCAAAGTAAAAGCATCACTGAAGCTCATCTACTTCACATTCTGGAGCTTGAACAACAAAGGAGAAAGCGTCCTCAGATGCCTGTGCAGCAGCTGGAAAGCTCGTCCAGCAATCTTCTTGCATTAAGCGGTGAAGAGCCCATGAGAGGAGAAGGAGCATCCAGGCGTCGTCCAACCTTTCCAGACAGGATTTCTTTTCTCCTATTAATCTCCATTGTCATACCCTATCTGTTCACCTTGTTTCTAGTTTGTCTTTCTCAAAACTCATATCCATACTTTGATCCCAACCTATGTGTAGGAAGACAGACTGAGGGATCTCAGATCCGTGGTTGTTGGGTTGTGTACCTGCAAGCTGTTAGACAGCAGATTTGAGAGAGTTTTTCTCTCGATTAGTAGCTGTGAATTAGCTATAGTGCTTTAGCACTAGTGAAGCCTCACTCAGTTGAGTGAGGGGTGGATGTAGGTCTCTAGATAGAGACCGAACCACCTTAAAATCTGTGTCTTTGTGGTTTGTTCATCTTCTCATCTCAACGCTAGATGCTTGTGTAGGAACGTTATCAATACATCTTCCGTGCATTTAGCTCAATAGTTAGTGGAGACTCTTGCCTTACTATCGCTTAGTCTCGATTCTTAAATTATTTTCGAAAAGAAGGGGCTGATCCACCCGTCCCCTCTAGATCCACCTATCACTACACATCAAACCTCATCTCATTGTCTCAGTAGGGATCCTGCGGATCCCCACCATGAAATAGCGACGGTAAACAATGGCAACAACGGCAATAATAACAATAGCAAAAATATTAGTAACGATAGTAGCCGGTGGAACCAAAGCCCTCTAAGCTACTCCTACTCTCAATGGGGAAAACCTCGACCTCGCGGTTGGAACCGCTGAACCAACGGTGAAACCATGGTTACGCTATTGGGAGAGGAACCACGACACCTCTGTCGAGCAGGTCCATCCTCACTGACGAAGGCCACAGCCCAGACCACATGGTCTAGGGGTAAGATCATGATCTCGCTATCGTGAATACTACTCTGTCCACGGGTGAAACCACGATGACTCTATCAGGAACCCTCGACCTCAATGTCGAGAATAACACAAGGTAGTCCCTCGGAGAACCATGAACTCGCTGTCAGGAAACTAATACCTCGAGTTAGGAGAGTCATGTCTCAAGTGACGGGAGAACCTGCCCACTAGAAGTAAGGCCGGATGCGTCCACTGATGACTTAGTCCACAGCCTCAAGTGTCACCCACTCATCTTAACATGGTAACTGTGATACCGTACATAAGTAACACGAGACAAGGGTCTAGTCAGGGTCGTGCCGTTAGCACGCATATGAAGTCCCCGATCACGTGTGCACACATTGACTGACTATGCTATGTCAGGCCCTCTAGTTGATTTTTCTCCCGGCCCAAACTCGAGCCACCACAATAGGAGGCCCGATGGCAACCAACCTAAATCATAACTCCTGGGTCTAGCTCTCCACCACTCCCAGGTGGGTCGGCACCCACGTGCCCAAGCAAGCTACCACTAGTGGGTGAAGTCACTCGATATGGGAACTATTAGTGGAGAGGAAACTGTCGGAGTACTGTCGGCTATGCAAACACCCCTCGTAAGTATCTCAGAACACAAGACAGCTTAGTATCACCAAAACACAGAATAGCTAGCTAGACCAGCTAGGCCACCAGCCAGCGAGCCATGTGACTCATCCGAAGGCTGCTGTACGGTACAACTCCACGTTGTCAAATCACCCTAAGTCGGAATCCAAAAACCACAAGCAAAAGGACTCTTAGGACCTACCATCGGAGTTCTCCCCACTCTAGGGGTGAACAAGAAAACCCCCAACATCTCTGGCTGGATCACAGAACTCACAGTCACTGGCCATACTCATGGCCCATATGGAAATCACTTTCTAAGGAAACCAACATTGCGGGAACAACCCTCTACACATACACAGTATGTCGTGACTCGAACTATCATAATGAAGAAACTTGGAATACGTGGGGTCACCCAGACCCTCAAAATCACACGGGCACACTAATCGATGTAACATGACTCCCACAGAGACCCAAAAATATGAAGGTGTCCAGGACATCCATGATACAAAAGGTCAACCAATGGCCGCCGGTGAAGAAGGCGATCAGTGAGGCGAAGGTGGCCGGCTGACGGGAAGCTAAACGCCGAAGGACGGAGGCCGCCCAATCTTCAAGGGCCGTCTCTGCGCTGCCTCTAGTCCCATCTTTCGAGGAGTTCGAGGCGGGGCAGGTCGCGCCGAGCCAACCGACCGGTAAAATTTCCTTTCGTCCTCCTTGTCCCCGAGGCGAGCCGAACTTTATTCTAACTTAGCGTGCTCAGTCGCCCGCCGCCGCCGCGCGTCCCCGGCCCGCGGCCTTGGCGGCGTAGCAGGCGGCGTCGGCCATGGCGAGCACCGGCTCCGATCGTGCCCTCGCCTATCAGGTGAGCAAGGCCGCGGTCCTGCATTTGACCCGCGCGGCCGCCGTGAGCCTGGCGCCACGAATTCGGGTCAATTCGATATCGCCGAGCCTGACCGCGACCGACATGGCGCATGCGCTCGGCGGGGATTGGCTCAAGCAGCGCACCGCCGCTTATCCGCTGGGGCGGCCGGCAGAGCCAATCGAAATCGCGCGGGTCGTGTTGTTTCTTGCCTCCGACGAAGCGTCCTTCGTCACCGGCGCCGACTATCGTGTGGACGGCGGCGTGCTCGCCGGCGGCGGCAAGTTCACCACATCGGCCGTCTCTTCGGGCGCGGCGGTCACGATCTCGAGCGGCACGCTGACGCCCAGCGGCGGCACCGGCGCGGCGGTGATGACTTACAATCTCAACAGCAATACCTCGATGCAGTTGAACTCCGGCGCGAAGTTCGTCTTCGACCTCGGCGCCATGAATGCCAGCGATTCCGTCACCAACGGCACGGCCACGAGCGACCTGATCCGGATCACCGGCGGCACGCTGAACCTCAACAGCATCGACCTCTCCAACTTCACCTTCCTCAACCAGACCGGCTTCAACGTGGGCGACTACAACCTGTTCGCCACCGACGCCCCCGGCGACATCACCGGCACACTCGGGTCCATGCTGATGGAAAGCGTGACCATCGGCGGACAGAACTATGAGTACACCCTGGCCATCACCAACGGCGGGCAGGACCTGACGCTGGAAGTGGTGCCCGAGCCAAGCACCTACGCGCTCATGCTCGGCGGCCTGGCCGTCCTCATATTTTACGCGCGCCGCCGGAATCTTTCGGCGATGCCCCGGGTTTAATCGTCAAGCCGTGCCTCTGTTCCCCTTCAGCCCCGCCGAAAACCTCGGTGGCGCATTCGTCTTTCGCTTGCATTTGTTGTCATGAATCGCCGTGATTTTCTCAAGGCCGGGACCGCAGCCACGGTGATGGCGAAGTTCAGTTCCCTGCTCGTCTCTGCCCAAACCGCCGCCGAGCCCCCGCCCCTTCCCGCGGGCGCGATCACCGGTGACGTGCTGGTCTACGGCTCGACGCCGAGCGGCATCGCGGCCGCCGTCTCCGCCGCGCGGCAAGGCTGCAAGGTCGTGCTCGCCTGCCCGAAGAAGCATCCCGGCGGCGCGCTTGCCAGCGGACTCTGCACGCTCGACTCACGCCGCAGCGATGTCCACAGCAGCTTCGTCTTCGAATTCAAGAAAGGGATGAAGGACGCCTACGACATCATCAAGAAAGAGGAAACCGCCGAGCAGGCGGCCAAGGGCCACGGCCACGAGCCGTCCGTCGCGGAGGCCTTTTTCCTCAAGCTCATCCAGACGCAGAATCCCGCGATAACCTACCTGCCGGGGCATTACCTGACCGGCGCCACGGTCATCGGTGGCCGCATCCGCGACATCAAGCTCGAGGCGCCGGACGGTTCCACGAAAACCGTGGCCACGACCACCTACATCGACGGCACCTATGAGGGCGACCTCGCCGCCGAGGCCAAGGTGCCGTACCGCGTGGGCCGCGAGGCCGCCGCCGAGTTCAACGAGCCGCTCGCCGGCATCCGCTACGTCAATTTCCACACCGGCGAAGTAGTCCCGACACCCGACACCGGCGACGCCTCACCCTACATCCAGGCCTACTGCGCGCGCTGCGTCTTCACCACCGACACGGCCAAGCTCATCCCCTTCACCAAGCCCGACACCTACGAGCAGCACCTGCCCGATTTGCTTCCGCTCATCGAGGACTTCAACAGCGGCCGCATCCACAACCGCAACCTCGGCTCGGCGTTGCACCGCTCGAAATGGGAGCTCAACGGCTCCATCGACCAGTTCACCAGCCTCGACTGCCCCGGCATGAATTTCGACTGGCCGGAGGCGGATCGCAACCACCGCGCCGAGCTGGAGAAATTCCACATCGACCACGCGGCCAGCTACGTCTGGTTCCTGCAAAACGATCCGCGCGTGCCGGACCGCGTGCGCGCCGTCTGGGCCACCGCCGGCCTGCACCAGGACGAGTTCACCGACAACAACCACTGGCCGTGGCAAATCTACGTGCGGCAAGGCCGGCGCATTGAAGGCCGCGCCAAGGTCACGCAATTCAATTTCCTCGTCGACCCGAAAATCAACCGCACGCCGCTCGTGGAACATCCCATCGGGGTGGGCGAGTTCGCCTTCGACGTGCACGCCTGCCGCGATCGCCGCTTCTCCGTCAACGGCTTCATGGACGGTGTGTTGTGGTATCCCAAGTCGACACCGTGCCCGGCGGAAGCGGGCCAGATTCCCTACGCCGCGATGCTCCCGAAAAACATCGACAACCTGCTCGTCCCGGTCGCGCTTTCAGCGACGCACATGGGCATGTCGGTCATCCGCATGGAACCGTGCTGGATGGGCACGGGCCAGGCGGCGGGACTCGCTGCCGCCGAGGCGAAAAAGCACAGTCTCGACGTGGCCAACATCGACCCGACGCCCATCCCGGCGCTGGCGAATATCAAGGTCGACCCCTACGCGGCGTCGTGAGGCCGCGCCGGTCAGGGGGCCATCGCGGCGGCAACCGGCATGGTGGCGCCGGCCGAGGCGGCGATCTTCGCGCCGCACGACGTGCGCACAATGAGCTTCGGCGGAAGCAGCACATGGCTGCTGCGGCCGGTGCGAGGCTTGCCCTCGATGCGCTCGATCAGGATCTGCGCGGCGGTCGTGCCCTCGAGATCGAGCGGCTGCTGCACACTGGTCAGTTGCAACCCCTGCGTGCGATAGAGGCCCGAGTCGAGATTGTCGTAGCCGACGAGCGCGATGTCTTCAGGCACGCGCAGCCCCGCTTCCTGCAGCGCATTGAAAGCGCCGTAAGCGATGGGATCATACATGCAGACGATGCTGTCAAACGGCAGGTCCGCCACCGATTTGCCCGCAACCCATCCGGCCACGATGTCATGCGCGGCCTGCGTCCACTCGGCGAGGATGTTATGGTCGCCGCCCGGGGTCGCGCCGGTGCTCGAGACGTGCCCTTCCAGCACGGAAGCCGTCGACAGCCGATGCTTATGCAGCGCCTCGAGGAAACCCTTGCGCCGCGCCATGTGCACCGTGTTCGTTTCCCAGAACCCGATCAGCGCGGGACGCCGCCGGCCGCAGAGAATGACGTGCTCGGTCAACTCGAACATCCCCTGCACGTTGTCGGTCATCACGCAGGTGAAATCGAGCCCGGCGATGTAGCGGTCAAGCAGCACCAGCGGCACGTTGCGCTTGTTCAGCTCGTCGAGCAGGTCGAGGAACTCCTTGCAGTCGGTGACGAACCGGTCCGGGTAAAGCAGGATGCCGGAGACGTCGGTCTCCAGCAGCTTGCGCAGTTGCCTGATCTGCAATTGCGGGTCGTTGTGATCGTGGGAAAGAAGTATGTGGTAGCCGTTGCGGGTGGCCTCGGCCTCGATGCCGCGCACCACGCTGGCGATCAGCGGCGCGTTCACCGACGGCACAAGCACGCCGAGAAGCTTGGCGTTGCTCGACTTCGCCGAGATCGGCGTCCGGTTGGGAATCTTGGCCAGGAAAGTGCCGCGGCCGCGGACGCACTTGATCGTGCCATCGTTGCGCAGCAATTGAAGCGCCTTGCGGGCCGTGACGCGGCTGACCTTATACTTTTTAACCAGCTCGTTTTCGCTGATGATCTTATCGCCGACCGCCAGCCCGGAGAGGTAGTTCTCGAGGTCCCAACGCACCCACTGGTAGCGCGGAAGCATGTCGGCGAGAACATGTTGTTCCATGAAGCAGACAATACAAGACCTCCGCGCACACGTCAATTAGTTGTATGCAGTTAAAAGTTCCAGCCGCAAGGAAGATAATAGGATGTACTTGACATAATACATCTCAGCATCTAAACCTCGATTCCCACCACTGTTACGCATCTCCGCCGCTTTCCCGCGTCCCATGAAATCGATTCCTCTTCTCTTCCTGCTGGCCCTCTCACCTGCTCTCGCTCAAAACGCGCCTGACCGTTCCTGGCCGACAGAGGCATTGCCCAAAGGCATCGTGCGCACGATTTCGACCAGCCAATTCCCCGAGCCGCGCAAGGGCAGCGAGATGCTGGTCCAGTCGCTGGCGGGCCTCGCCGCGAAGGCAGTCAACCAAGGAAAAGGAGACGAGTTGGTCTGGGTCCCGACCGGCAACGTCGATATTGAGCAGTGGTACCACCAGTTCATGACGGCCCATCCCGGCGTGACGTACCGGGGCGCGTTTGCCCCGTGGGAACTCGTTGACCGCTACGCCAAGGCCGGCGTGGTCAAGGGCTACATCCTTTACCGGCTCGATCACTCGGACCGGAAGATGGAGAAGTACACGCCGGACATCGACATCTCCGTCAACGTGGCCACGAGCCTCGCCGGCATTCTCGACGGCGTGCTCATCGACGAGAGCATGGAGGCGAAGGCGAAGGAGCACGGCCTGAAGCTGCTCGCCGACGCGCGCGGCAAGACCGATCGCTGGTGCTTCGAGACCTATCGCGACCAGTTCAACCGTCACATCCTTTTCACGCAGGACCCGACCAAGACGCAGGCCCGCGACTACGCCATCGCCAACCAGGCCATGACGCTCTTCGGCTACAACGATCCCGCCGAGCCGGGAGAGGAAGTGATGAAATGGCTCGAGCCGCTCTCGCCGATCCTCGGCTGGAACGGCAGCGATGAGCGCAAGACCACGGAGCTCTCGACCAAGTACGGCAATTTCCAGACCTGCACCGACTGGTGCGAAAACCTGCCCGTGCTCACGGCGGGCGTCGGCACGCAGCCGCCCGCCAAGGCCGTCCCGTTCGATCCTGCCACCATCGACTGGAAGGACAACCGCAGCGGCATCAGCTACGTCCTCTCGGACGGCGACAACGTGCAGTGGTGGCAGACCAGCTTTTTCCACACCGACGGCGGCGGCTATTGGACCAATCCGGATCGCGGGCGCATTCCCTTCGGCTGGTCGTGCCCGTTCTCCAACATCGCGCAGCTTTCGCCGCAGCCGATGGAGGCCGCGCTCGACACGCGCACTCCCAACGACTGGTTTCTCGAGTGGGGCGGCGGTTATTTTTATCCCGATCTCTTCGGCTCCGCGCGTGACAATCGCTGGGACCTTCTCGCCGCCGAGTCGGCACGCATCTGGCGGGCGATGCAGGCGACCGGCACACAGATCGTCGCCTTCAACATGACGAAGGCCGATTCACCCGATGCGCTGAAGGCTTATGACGTGATCGCCAAACAAACCGACGGCCTGCTGGCAATCATGGTCTTCCAGTACAATCCGTACGAGGGCGGCCAGGGCAAAGTCTTTTGGGTGCAGGACAAGCGCGGCATCGACATCCCGGTCATCACCTGCCGCTACTCGCTCTGGTACGGGAAGGCCAAGGCCAGGCTGTCGGGAACGCCGGCGAAGGTCGCGCGGCTCATCACGGACACGGTCAAGGAAACGCCGCCCGCGGATTTGCCGCGCTATGACTGGGTCATTTGCCACGCCTGGTCCTATTTCAAGAAATCGCCCGGCAACGATGAGGCTGCCGAGGACCTCGACATCGCCACCGGCGCGCAACTCGGGGGCAAGCGCGGCTACTCGCCCGCGGTCTGGTCGGCGCAGCGGCTGCCCGACAGCATCCGGCTTATCAGCCCGCCCGAGATGGCGTGGCGCCTGCGCATGAAGCACAACCCGGAACAAACGCGGCAACTGCTGTCGCAGCTCGCGGTGGCTGCGCATCCCTGAGCCATGGCCTCGCATCTCCTCCGGGTGGCGTGGTTCGTGTTGATGACCCATGGCGTCATCGCCGCCGGCACGGATGACCGCTGGTTTCCGGTGCAGGCGGTACCCGGAGGCCTCGTCCGCACCGCGCCCGAGAGCCAGTGGCCCGCGCAGGACAAATACGCGCTGCGTATGCTTCTCCAGTCCGTGAGCGGCCTCGCGGCGCAGGCGGTAAACGAGCATCGCGGAGACGAACTGGTCTGGGTCACCAGCACCAACGTCAATGTCGAAGAATGGGGGCGGAGATTTCTCGCGGACCATCCGCAGGTCGCGGATCGCGGAACTTTTTCGCCGTGGGTCCTCGTCGACCGCTACGCGAAAGCGGGCCTGATCAAGGGCTACATCCTTTATCGCAAGGACACGTCGAAGGAAGTTGCCAAGAAGCCCTACCGCGACGGCATGGATACGTCGGCCAACGTCGCAACCAGCATGGCGGGCCTGCTCGGCGGCGTGCTCATCGAGGAAAGTCTCGAGCCGGAGGCAAAGAAGCACGGCCTGACGCTCCTGCTCGACGCGCGTGACAAGACGCAGCAGTGGTGCTTCGAAACTTACCGCGACAAATTCAACCGCCATGCGCTTTGCACGCAGGACCCGAAGAAAATCGAGGTGCGGGACCTGGTTATCGCCAACCGGATCTTCGCCACCTACGGCCCGGATGAGCCGATCAAGGAAGCGATGGCGTGGATCGAGCCGCCCGCGCCCGTCCTCGGCTGGAACGGCGGCGATGAATTCAAGACCACCAACGTCTCGTCGATCAACGGCGACTTTCAGACCTCGACCGACTGGTGCCAAAACCTGCCCGTGCTCAGCGCCGGCTCGGAAAATGCCAAACTGCCCAAGGCGCCCGCCTTCGATCCGCGCAAGATCAATTGGTCCGACACGACCAGCACCGTGAGCTTTGTCGAGTCCGACGGCGACAACGCGCAGTGGTTCGAGACCGGATTTTTCCATGGCAAGGGCTTCTACTGGGACAATCCGCAGCGCGGCAAAATCCCGTTCGGCTGGTCGTGTCCCTTCGCGCATCTCGCGCAGATTTGCCCGCAGGCCATCGCCTACGCCGAGGAGACGCGCAAGCCGAACGACTGGTTTATCGAGTGGGGCGGCGGCTATTACTATCCTGATTTGTTCGCCTCCGCGCGGCCGGACCGGTGGGACATTGTGGCGAAGCAGGCGGCGAAAACTTGGAGCCTGATGCAGAAGACCGGCACGCGCTCGATCGGTTTCAACGTGCGCTGGATCGACTCCGCCGACGCGCTGAAAGCCTACCAGACCTTCGCGCAACAGACCGACGGGCTGACTGCGATTTTTGCCTTCGAGTATTCGCCCTACAACGCGGGCCAGGGAAAAGTTTTTTGGGTGAAGGACAAAAACGGCGTCGAGATTCCCGTCATCACGCTGC
>JANBPO010005662.1:0-29347 GCA_024336825.1 Amorphophallus titanum | reverse complement strand
CACCTTTTTCATCATAATTGCTCAAGAGAATGCATACTTAGCCAATTTCATAAAAAATTAGATGCTCAGAACAAAGGAAAGTATGGTAATGCAAATGCCTTAAAGTACAGGCTCAATGCACAGACCTGATGACCTGGATTCAACATGTGCACTGACCTTGGACTCTACATGTGCACACCTTAGACTCTTCATGTGCACTGACTCTACATGTGCACAGACCTTAGTCTCTTCATGTGCACCGACTCTACATGTGCAAAGATCTTAGACTCTTCATGTGCATCGACTCTATATGTGCACAGACCTTAGATTCTGCATGTGCACCGGCCTTGCTATACACAAGGTAGAATGTGCATCGACCTTGCTATACACAAGGTGCAATGTGCATCGACCTTGCTTTACACACGGTACAATGTGCATCAACCTTACTTTACTCAAGGTTCAATGCGCATCGACTTTGCAGAGCACAAAGTCACTCGTGCACTGACTTGATACACTACTGGTATATATATGCACCGACCTGTGTGACTACATGCGAGTATATGCATTGACCTTATGTTCAACGTTGTACAAGGATGCATCGACCTGATAGGATTAAGACATGTACATGCACTGACCTAATAGAAGTAAGATGAGAATGTGCACCGACCTGACAGACTTAATCCTAAAATGTGCATTGACCTAACAAACTTAATGCAAAAATGTGCCCTGGCGTAACATACTTAATGCAAAAATGTGCACTAACCAGATGTGATGAAAACGTAAATGTGCATCTACCTCATCTAACTAAGACATGACCATGCATCAACCTTATATGACTAAGTGCCTATATGTGCATTGACCTTAATTTTTGACACTTAGAAAAATAAACGGCTTGTTCAACATGAATGGTTCTTTTGCAGTTCTGTCTCAACATGATTCATAGTGTGTCATCATCAAAATCAGGGTTCCAATAATCTCCTCCTTTTTAATGATGACAACTATGAGTCATGTACATGTTTGCACAAAATATAATTATTCACACATTCAATCATTCATCCATAGAAGTAACCATTTAGTCAAAATTTCATTCATTACCGACAAGGATTTACATAATGTTTCCATACATCAAACCAACATTGTTTCCATATTTCCATTCATCAAGCCAAAACAAATTCATCAAGCCAAAATAAATGCAAGACTCACATGCAGACAGAACAAATAAAAAACTAACATACAGGCTAACTATAATACTCTAACTAACACTCTGTGTACAATAGAAAAAGAATGCTGTCTATTTGAAACTTCAGAACACACATCACAGCACGATTTGCCTAAACATGTTTACAAATTGAACAAGGCACTATATAGGCTAAAGCAGGCTCCAAGGGCCTGGTATGACAGACTCAATGCACATTTGACTAGGAAAGGCTACATCAGAGGTAAAATTGACCAAACACTCTTTACAAATGTAATAAATGGCCACATTATTATTGTTCAAGTATATGTGGATGATATAGTGTTCGGTTCAATTGATTCTAACATGTGCAAGTAATTTGCTGAACTCATGACAGGGGAATTTGAAATGAGTCTCATGAGAGAACTCTAATTTTTTCTTAGACTACAGATCACACAGACGAAGGAAGGATTCTTCATAAACTAGTCCAAATATACATTGGAGGTCCTAAAAATATTTGGAATGAAAGAAGCCAAACACATATCCACGCCCATGGGAACAAATGCATCTCTAGATGCGGATGAGAATGGTAAATCTGTAGATTCCAAAACATACCGAGGTATGATCGGGTCTCTTTTATATCTCACTGCTTCTAGGCCTGATATTCAGTTTAGTGTGTGTATGTGTGCTCGATTTCAAGCTAATCCTAAAGAATCTCATTTCATTACTATGAAAAGGATCTTAAGATACATTGCTAGCACACATGACTTAGGGCTGTGATATCTTGCATCATGTTGTTTTGACTTAATTTCATATACTGATGGTGATTATGCGGGGTGTAAACTTGAGCAAAAAAGCACTAGTGGCTATTGGCAATACTTAGGTGGGTTCCTAGTCTCTTGGGCTTCCAAGAAGCAGCATTCGGTGGCCCTATCTACTGTTGAAGCAGAGTATGTAGACGTAGGTAGTTGTGGGTCCCAAGTGCTATGGATAAAGCACCAACTCCAAGACTACGGAGTAGATCTTAGATGCACACCCATATTGTGTGATAACACAAGTGCCACCAATTTAGCTAAGAATCCTATCCAGCATTCCCACATGAAACATATTGAAATAAGGCATCATTTCCTTCAAGATGAGGTAAGCAAAAAGAATTTTGAGCTCCAATTCATTGAAACTGAGAAGCAAATTATAGATATTTTTACTAAACCTCTGAGTAATGATAGATTTTCTACCTTAAGAAAAGAATTGGGTCTGTGCAGACCCCCCACTTGATTGATTTTGCCTAGATAAGTTCATTCTAGCATGAGAGGCTTCTATTTGCTGTTGATAGGGGGAGTCCATCCTGCATGTTTAATTTGCTGCATCCCCATAGTTGCATCTTAGTTTATGTATTGTCGTGTTGTTCATGTGTGCATCAGCCTATGGTATATTAAACGGTGTTGGGAGAAGGGGAATTAACTTTACAACCAAAATTTACCTCCACGTAGGGAGGGGTGTTCAGCCGGCCAAGCGGGAAAGGGAATCAGACATGAGGGCACAACCGGATCTTCAGTCTGCATTGCCAGGTGCTCTATTTGCCCTGCCAGGTAGCCGAGACCTTTCAGTGATGGTACTTCCTACTCTGATGGCTGATGGAGATGAGGTTGGTGCCACTGGGTCGCTGCTCGACTTGTTGGACACCAACAAGAAGAATCTCCCCGATCAGAGCTCGGACGAGCCGGGGACGCCAAATCCCACGGGACTGCATAGACTTCACCTTCTGCAGACCAGAGGGCTATTGTTTGGGGCAGTACTCTTGGCTGGGATGTCGGATCAAGGCGGGACCACTTCTGATTGAAAGAATGACGAGTCTAGTGTGTCTTCACCGAAAATCTCCATCGAACTCACCCAAACAACTTGGTGGCAACTTCTGGATGCCGGTAGGGTCGGACTGAGTAGAGGTACAAGAAATTAGAACCAAGTCACTCGGGCTGTAGCTTGCTGGTTTGAGGTCAGATTGGGTCGGGGCTAGAGTCGACAGGAAGAAGGACACATCAGGTATGATACAGAGCCAGAATGATCACAATTAGAGGTGAGGAGTGCTAATGTCGTCTGTTCTCGCAAGGTTGCACAGCTTGGGTCACTGACAGGGCACGGGAGCCTTGTTTGAGTCGATCCTCTCAGCCTTGGTGCTAGAATGAGATGAGACTAGCACTGAGTCGAAGATGGGGCTCCAGGGTCAACCTAAACTGATGGTGATGAGCGGGAGATGCCAGAGGATGAAATGGTGGTTCCTGCAATCCGACTGCTGCAAAACTACTGGTGCTGGGGTGAGCAGCCTGTGCATGCCAGGGAAGGAGGCCGAATAGGGGTACTCTGGTGTCCGAATGGTGTCCTTCTTCTTGGAGGTGAAAGAGGACTATCAGGGGAACACCATGACCTAAAATCATGACCAGACTCTTGAGGAAGATGGCGGGAGAGCTTTTGCAACTCGCCTCTGTTTACAGCCGAAGTTGATTTGTGCAGCTTGACAGAAACAGGTCTCCCGACCAGCTCCGACCTCGGATGGGGGTGCACGATGACTTGTGGGAATGCTAGCATGGAGTAGAATACTCTGATGCAGGCATTGTCATCATGTGGTCCACAGGGGCATTGTGGTAGTAGCTTCAACTTGGTCGATGACTCTGCTGTCGAGTCTGCCAGGGTGGCTGTGGAAGAAGAGGTTGAATATGGGGAAGATGAGGGGGGGAAATTGGGTGGAAAGGGGCTGGGAACAACAAAAAAAGAATAATAATAAAACATAAAACATAAAAAAAATAAAAATGTAAACAAAAATAACAAAAAATATAATGAAAGTGTAATAATAAAAGATAATAATGAATAAAACAATAGAAGCAGTAAACAAATCTTCAAGTTGGAGTGTTGCTAGAAACCTTGCCTCCAGCCCATTACACATTTCCATATGTGCATCGACCTTGGCAGGCAGCCCCTTGGCACATTGCAAATATGCATCGACCTTGGCAGCCCATTCCTTCACACATTCTATATGTGTATCGACCTTGCCTCCAGCCCAGTACACATTTTTAGATGTGCATCGACCTTGGTAGGCAGCCCCTTGGCACATTGCAAATGTGCATTGACCCTGGCAGCCCATTCCTTCACATATTCCATATGTGCATCAACCTTGTCTCCAGCCCATTACGCGTTTCCAGATGCACATCAACCTTGGCAGGCAACCCCTTGGCACATTTCAAATGTGCACCGACCTTGGTAGCCCATTCCTTTGCATAGTCCAGACGTGCATCGACCTTCATTCATGCTTAGACCTAGCTACGTCGACCTGCCTCCATGCTTGGACCAAGCTGCATCGACCTTCATTCATGCTTGGACCCAGCTGCGTCGACCTACCTTCACGCTTGGACCCAGCTGCATCGACCTTCGTTCATGCTTGGACCCAGCTGCATCGACCTTCATTCATGCTTGGACCCAGCTACGTCGACCTGCCTTCATGCTTGGACCCGACTGTAATAACCTCCCTTCAAACATTTCAAATGTGCAACGTCCTTCAATTCACTCTAAGCCTATGTGCATTGACCTTCATTTGGCCCTGGGCTTGGTGTGTGTCGACCTTCATTTCACTTTGTGCCCGATGTGCATCGACCTTTCTTCACTTTGAGCCCATGTGCATCGACCTTCACTTGGCCCTGTGCTTGATGTGCATCGACCTTCATTTCACCTTGAGCCCATGTGCATCGACCTTCATGTGGCCCTGGGCCTGATGTGTGTCGACCTTCATTTCACTTTGTGTTCTATGTGCATCGACCTTCCTTCACTTTGAGCCCATGTTCATCGACCTTCATTTGGCCCTATGCTTGATGTGCATCGACATTCATTCATGATTGGACCCAGCTGCATCGACCTATCTTCGTGCCCAGACCCGTCAAGGTCTATCTGTCTCCAACCCTGACTTCATCGAGGTCCACCTATCTCCAACATCGACTTCAAGGTCAAGCTGTCTTCAGGCCAGGTCAACCCTTCTCCAGCCCCTTTGGCATGCACACTTGGCACTCAAAATTTGTCTTTTTATATTTTGTAAGAGAGGCGCGACCTCATGTCCTCACCCTTGTGCGTGCTCACGAATGGAACCACTCCCCTCTCCCTTCTCTTCTCTCCCTCCTCCATCTGCTACTCTGGGCACGTACAGGATGATCGCCTTCCTCTCCGACTAAGTCAGTCTATGGAAGATGTGATCCCCCATTGCGCCGTAGTAGGGGTCTACGGCCTAAGGCAGCAGCAACGATACTAACCGGACAGGGTTGGGTACCGACAGGGGTGGCGACATGCAGACGGTTGCCCTGCTCAGCCGTTGGGTGCCGATGCAAGGGAAGGGCACTGGAGCTTGAACCGTTGCGTTGGGTGCAGGGGCGGTGGGATCCAACTGCGGCGGTGACTCGGTGCTGTAGGGGTGGACGCAGGGCCGTGCGGTAAGGGAGGCCAGGATAGGCGGTGACATTGCATTGTCGATGGGGTGCTATTCGTCTACGTCAATTGTTGTCGCTCGGGAGGTCACTGGTGGCGGCACCAAGAGCAGGGCCATGGAAGACGACTACGGTGGGGCTGGTGGCCTGGCGGACGCACATGACGACGTGAGACTACGACGGCGGTGCTTGGCCACGAGAGCCTCAAAGGAGACGGGAACAGGGGGGTGCAAGGGGAGGCGGTCAGCGACGGGTGCAGGCTCTGGGCCCACGGTGATCGGGTGATGACGGTGCCGAGGTGGGAAGCTGCAACACCCTTGCAAGTCTAGTCGATAGCGGGGGCACCTGGTGTGGCTTGCGGTTGGGTGAGGCTGCCTCTGGCGATGTTGTGGAGCCGGCGGCGGGCAGCGGCGCATGGGTGGTCGGAGGTGGCCAGTCGCGAGGGTTGCTGGTACCACTGAAGGACGGCACCGGCACTGGTTGTCTTGCTGATGGCGAGCCAGTCGTCTTCCCTATTAGTGGGTTTAATGCACGACAGAGGGAGGAAGAGAAACAATGGAAGAAGGAGAAGAAGAAAAACTTGCTGTGGGAGGAGAAGAATAGGGAAATGGAAGAAAAATAAATGAACAGTAGATGAGATGTTACGGTGGGGAAGAAGACAAAGGAATAAGAGAATAGAAGAGAAGAGGGTTTTGGCCTCACGCGAGGAGGAGAAGAGAGTGGGGGATGGACATCTCATCATAAGGGGATTACGGTAGCGAAAGATCACCTCAAAGTGGACTCGTCACTGAGTCTGGACTCGTCACCGACTCACCTATTTCTACGTCTCTCTCCTTCGTCTCCCCTGCACTTAGGGGTGATCATTATTCGGGTTCAACCCAAAAATCAAACCGAACCGATGGGTTCGGATGATTTTTTAACATTTGACCGGACCGGGCCTAATCGGACTAGTTCCGAGACCAGTTCACGGTCAAACTGATTCGACCGGCCGGTCCGATCTGGTTCTCATAACACTGCTTGTGCATAGCTTCCTCTATTTCCCATGTCACTTCATACGGCCATGATTTGTTCCATTGAACTTTGATCATGGGAATAGTTTTATTCCAAAGCTGACGTACTTGTTGTTCAATAATTTTGATGAGTTTTTGCTCTTATGTCATATCCTTTTGTATTTCCAAGTTATCATAGCTTATAACATGAAACGGATCTGGGACATACCTTTTGAGCATTGAGACATGAAATATGTCATGAACTCCAGCCAATTGAGGAGGCAAAGCAAATCGGTAAGCCACTTCGCCAACTCTTTCCAGGATTTCAAAAGAGCCAATAAATCTTGGAGTAAGCTTGCCTTTGATGTCGAACCTTCGAATACCTCGACCTGGAGAGATCTTGAGAAATACATGGCCACCTACTTGGAATTCCAAGTCACACATTTCATTGTCAGTATAAGATTTCTATCTATCTTGAGCTATCTTGTGTCTTTCTCGAATTAACTTAACTTTCTCAGTAGTATCCCTTATCAACTCGGTACCTAACAGTTGTTTTCCTCCTACTTCATTCCAGCAGATCGGTGAGCAACAACTTCTCCCATAAAGTGCCACAAACTGTGCCATCTAAATGGTAGCTTGATAGGTATTATTATAGGTAAACTCCACTAGAGGTAAATGGTCGCGCTAGCTTCCACCAAAATCCATCACACATGCCCTTAGCATATCCTTCACCACTTGATTGGTTCTTTCAGTTTCTCCATCAGTTTGTGGATGAAATACTGTGCTAAAATTTAACTGGGTACCCTAAGGAATTTTACAGACCCTTCTAGAATTGTGAAGTGAATCGTGGGTCTCGATCGAAAATAATAGTGATAGGGACACTATGTAACTTAACAACCTCCTTCATGTAGAGAGCAGCGAAGATATCCACAGACCATCGGCTTTTAACAGGCAAGAAGTGAGCCGATTTGGTTAAATGATCTATGATTACCCATATTCCATCATGTCCACCTCTTGATTTAGGCAGTCCCTTGATAAAATCCATCCCTATACTATCCCATTTCCACTCCGAAATTTCCAAGGGATGTAGTTTTTATTGTTGTGCCCCTTGGGCTTTGATGATGGTGTGTTGTTTTGACGATAGCAACCTTCTGAGTCACCACATAAGATTGCATGTGCATTCATAGTTGTTCTGCATATGCTTGAGATGAATGGCCAACCCCCCCTGGTTGAGGCTTCAATCTGCACAACGGTGTCTCTCCTAGGGCCATACCCAGGGCAGGTTTTAATCCTAGAGGGGGTGCTTGAAGAATGTTGGTGGGACAAACCTAACGTAGGGACGTCGGGTATCAAGATTCAACTTCCTCTCGGGGCACTACCCCTCAAGGAGTTGGTGTATTGTACTGGGAGATTTTTGGCTGGCACGCTTACGCCCGGGTTTGATAACTCGCGGTGACTTTGCCCTCTTGTCGTGCTTTAAATCATAATTTTCTCCCATGATGCTGCACTACCCTTTATCGTTTTACGTGAATCTCAACTCTTGTCAGGAGAAGCAGGCCCGATTACTAGGATCAGGGGTTTTTTTCATGGGGGTTTTTTTTTCCTTCTTTCTTTTCCTTGATTTTTCTTTTGAGCACTACCCCTATTTGAGACCGCTCCCATATTGGGGAGTGCCTAGGTCAGTTGTTTACCCTGTCAACCCCTTGCCCCTACGCTTGGTCGAGAAGAGGAGAGCAAAGGATTGCCACCCTTCCCAAGCATGGCCAAGGGAGAAACAGTGTTTATACAGAAGAGAATACCCTACCCAAGGGGGTGTCGTGTTGTATGTGTATATGCTTGTGCTAGGGAACGATGCCCAAAGGTAAAGGAAAGGCTATCTCGTCGCTCAGCCATCATTAGCCAGACTCTCTTTTAAGGGTAGAAGTGTTTTAAATATAGCCCATTCCATGCGTGTGACAACTCTTCTCCCTCAGCATTTACAAGAAGATACGCATTTCCCGGATAAACTTCCTTTACTACAAACGGCCCTTCCCAATTTGGTTGCAGCTTGGACCTAGGACCACCTGCTCAAATAAATTTACGTCTCAAAGCCATATTACCCACTTCAAATTTTCGTTCGATTACCTTCTTTTGAAAATGACGCGAGATACGCTTTTGATAAATAGAAACATGATTGGCCGCGTTCAACCTCTTCTCATCTAAGAGTTCCAACTGGACTAGCAACGCCTCTCGACGTTCGTCGAGATTAAGTTCTTTGTCAAGCTGTACCCTTAGGGAAGGGATCAGAATCTCGTACGGGAGTACCGCCTCCATCCCATAAGTGAGAGCGAACGGGGTTTGCCCCATGGGAGTGCGAACGGAGGTGCGATAAGCCCATAGAGCTTCTGTTAATCGGTTGACCCAATCAGAGTATCGATGTGACTTTCAAGTTTTCTTGATGATTCTAAGAAGGGTTTTGTTCGTGGCCTCAGCTTGGCCGTTACCTTGGGGGTAATAAGGTGATGAATGATGCAAAGAAATGTGAAACTTCTTACAGAGGTCCTGGAGTTCTTGTGATACAAACTGAGACCTGTTGTTTGTGACGATATCGCTTGGCATCTCGAACCGCGAAATAACGTTCTTCATGATAAAGCGATAGACTGTGGTAGCTTTGATCTCGACATATGCTTCGGCTTCTGCCCATTTGGTGAAATACTCAGTTGTTGTGAGGATGAAAGACTTCTACTTAACCTAAGCATTAGGGTCACCTAGTGGTCCGACGATATCAAAGGCCCACATCGAGAATAGCCAAGGAGCAGAGAGAGGATGGAGGGAAGAAGCGGGCGCATGAATTTTATCGGCATGAAGCTGGCATTGAAGACACCTACGGATATAGGTGGAATAATCTTCTTCTAAGGTTGGCCAGTAATAGCCCTGCCTAAGAATCTTCTTCGCCAACATCTGCCCATTAACGTGCCCTCCGCACTCACTGGCGCGAGCTGCCTCCACTACCTTCCAAGCTTCATCATCATCCAGACACCTCATGAGAACTCCGTTAAGAGCACGCCTGTATAGTTCTCCTGCAATGATTGTATACCTTGCGGCAACTCTTCTGATGGCCTTCCGCTGCTCGGCATTGGCCATCTCCGGAAAAGATCCATCCCTACAATATTGCTCAATTTCGTGAAACCACGATAGTTCCTCCTCTTCCAAGATCTCTTCAAGCTCAGTCAATGACACTTCCTTCAACTCTTCGTTCTCAGCCTTCTTCTCTACGAATTTCCTGAGGTTATCGAACCAAGGATCCTGGAGAGAGGGAGCATCCATCCGCTGGACCATGATGGTCTCAGTGGAACGACTAAGAGGAAAGGCAAGGGAAGAAGCAAGTGATGCCAATGCATCAGCGAGGATGTTCTGGGAGCGAGGAGTATGGATATAGATAAGCTTACGAAACTACCTAGCCAAGAGTGTGACCAGGTCTTGATAGGGCTTAAGTTTGAGGTCACCAGTGCGGTAAGTCGAGAGAACTTGACGCAACACCAATTGAGAGTCTCCTATGATATTGAGATAGCGTGCGCCTAAGAGGTAGGCATGCTTCAAACCGGCCAGGAGAGCCTCATACTCAGCTATATTGTTTATGGCAGAGAAAGGGAGTTCATAAGCAATAGGGATGGTTACTTCTTCCGGAGTAAGGAGAATGGTGCCGATCCCGCGGCCCTGAGAATTTAATGCACCATCAAAGTGCAAAGACCAGAAAGGAAGATGAGTAATTACGGCTAGATGTTCATCAGGGAATTCATCCTGGATTGAATCGGTGCAAGGGATTAGAGAATGAGTGAGATGCTCGATAATGGCGTATCCCTTGATCGCCTTTTGGACAACGAATGTGATGTCAAATTGAGAAATGAAACTCTACTAGCGAGCTAATCTACTGGAAAGGACAGGCTTTTCTAGAAGATAACGAATAGGGTTCATCCTAGAGATCAGCTTAACCTCGTGGGTAAGGAAATAGTGCTTGAGCTTCTGAGCTACCCATAGCGCTGCGCTGGTCTTCTCCATGGCAGTATACTAGATTCATCTAGATTAAACAACCTAGACAGATAGTATGCTGCCCTTTCTCTTCCTTCGTCATCCACTTGGGCCAGGATAGCTCCTAGGGAGTCCTCAATTACAGAAATGTATAGAATCAGGGGTTTACCAGGGACCGGAGGTTGTAGAACCGGGGGATTAGATAAGTAAACCTTAAGGTCCTCATAGGCCTTTTGGCACTGTTCATTCCATTCAAACTTGGCCCCCGCCTTTAACAAATCATAGAATGGGCGGCACCTCTGAGAGTGTTGGGATATGAATCTCCTGATGAATTACAAACGTCCAATCAAACCTCGAAGTTCAGTGATATTCTTTGGTGGGGGCATGTCCATCACGGCCTTTGCCTTATTCTGATCAATCTGAATCTCCCGTTTACTAACTATAAACCCGAGCAACTTCCCCGATGCACCTCCGAACATGCATTTCTTCAGATTCATTTTTAACTTGTACTCCCTAGCCCTTTGTAACACCTTAGCTAGGATGGTGGGGTGTTCTTCCTTCGACCTTGATTTCACTAGGATATCGTCCACGTAGGCCTCCATGTACATATGCATCATATCATGAAAAATAGCCATCATCGCTTGTTGGTAGGTGGCACCTGCATTCTTCAATCCGAAAGGCATAATAACATAGTAGTACGTGCCCCAGGGCATGGTGAAAGAAGTCTTCTCTTGGTCCTCGGGAGCAAGACGGATTTGATTATAACCAGAATATCCATCCATGAATGAGAGGGCTTCATACCCAGCCCGAATAACCCTTGGACCTAGCAAGCAAGCATTGCACGGACCGGTGACTTCACTCGAGCGGGCTCACTCGCGTAGCGACACTAGTGCATGTAGGCGAATCGGCGATGGTGGGAAGGGTCCAAGGTGGGAACTTGCTACTCTAGGGGTATGGCTAGCTTGGGATGGACCCCTAAGGGCTTGGGATGCCTGATTCCGTGGGCGGCCAGCACGCCAAGGGCGTGGGATGTAGTGTCTTGCTCACAACTCACTCCACGGTGGACACTCGATTTAATTGATTTTGGATCGGGCACTCCCTCACCACCGACGGAACTAAAAAGCAATACTAATTAAGTAAGGAGTGCCAACAAGGAGGAGTGACCAGAAGCTCACCTGATCAGCGTGAAGATGTCGATCCCGACCGGAGACGATGACGAGCGGGGAGGTGTGGGTATGTACCCGCACGCCGCGCCGGTGTAGCTTTGACCTGAAAATAATTAACTACAAAACTACACCTCTCGCAGGAGGGGAGATCTCAGGGTGGGGTTAAGTGATTTACATCCAAACACTACCTCCACGCAGGGAGGGGATGTAAGCCAGCCAGGCGGGGTGGGGAAAGTTGAACTAGTAACTAAACTGAAGGAGGTTGTCGATTCTACTCGCTCTCTGAAATAGGGGACAGACAATTGGAGATGACACTGCTGTGGCCACTCCCGAATTTTGTTGATGATGAGACCAGTTGGAATATCTTTGTGACTAGATCAGGATGACGTTAGAATTTTATTGAATTTTTTGGTCACCGGTGCTGGTCAGGGACAGGCCGCAAACAGGGTCCTTGAGTTCTGGTTCGGACAGCAGAAGTACCTCAGCAGCAGGAAGAAGAGGCTGCCACGAGCTCTCCCGAACTCTGAATTTAGTGTGGCTGGAGTCTTTCGAACCGTTGACGAGACTTCTTCGAAACGTGATCATAAAGAACACCAGAGGAGGTTGGAGTAGACTGGAGCAGCCCGAACAGTGAACAGGTGTCAGTTCAGTCCAGGAGTGGACAAAACAGAGCACCCGGGGGAGAAAATTAAGAAAATGCTCTTCTGGATGCCGAACGAGATGCCGCTTTTTGGTGATGGAAGATGACTTATGTTAGAAGCTCTCAGCCAAGTGGCACCTCCAGAAGCTGAGGGATGTGGCCGTGGGAGCTCCTGAAAGTTGCTTCAGGTTGCTGGCCAGATCAATCCTGCGTAGTCGGAGAAGAACGGCTCTCCCAGGCAGCTCGGAGCTCAGACGGAGGCGAAACCACCTTGCTTGGAAAGCTCTTTGGACGACCTTTCCAAAATTAAGGGGTTTTGAGGGTTTAAAATGTAAAATAGGGTTTCTTAACAAAAAAATATAATTAATAAAATTTTTAACACTTAAACCCACCACCCCTCTAATCTCTCTCTCTCTCTCTCTCGTTATATATATCTCTCTCTCTCTCGTTATATCTCTCTCTCCCTCTCTCTCTCTCTCTCTCTCGATTTCTCACTCTCTCTCACCCTCTTTCTCCCAACGTCTCTCTCTTTCTCTCTCCTTCTCGGTTTGCCATTTTCAGGGCCCGACTGGGATGTGGGGGACACCGTTGGAACCAGCGCGTCAAGGGGATCGCATTGACGCCCTCCACTCCGCAGTTCGTGAGACGGTTGGACGGGACGGGGCGAGAGGGGCACGGCCTCCACTTCACGTGCATGAGGTCGGAACGGCCGATTCGATGCGAGCGAGGTAGGGGGATGGAACCGTCTCCACGGTAAGAACATTTTGACACCGCATGCGTGCCGATCTATGCCCGTTTAGCCTAGTTAATGTCCATTTTTGGTTTTTCCTAAAAACGTGATAATTATCATTTTTAATCATCTATTGGCATCGTATTTATGTTTTCTAGCTCTTAACGATTGGTATGGATGCTAGGAAAGATAGGTTATAGGTTTTTGTAGTGAACCCCGTCGATTTCGGTCGACTGGGGGTGGCTCAGTTTCAAACCGAACCCACTCGCTACCCAGCTCACATAGCGGTCATGCCAGTGACCGTTACGTGTATAACGCACCTCACCTGGCGCCTTATACCGCTTCAACGGACCACACCCAGTCCGTTATGGTCATGCATACATTAGTTAGGGTCGTTAGTATAACGCCCCTACGTATGACCATTATAGTTGTGAAAAATTATGGATTTTCCACGTTCTGGTGACCTTAAGGGACTGACCGTGATCCGTTATGTTCTCTAGGTCTTTGAGTTTTTATAATGATAATAACTCGAGTGGCCATAGCGGACTAGGAGTGGTGCATTATGTTACATAATGCACCATGCCTGATCCGTTATGACCGGTTTAACTGGAAAGTAGTTCAGGTGGACATAACGGGCCAATGGAGGCGCATCATATAACCTTAACGCCCCTAACCTGATCCGTTATGTTATATAACGGGGTAGAGCTAATCTGTTATATTATTTAACGGGGCAGAACTGATTCGTTATGCTCTCTGCTACGTTAAAAGTAGTGAATCATGTTCTAATGCATTCTCTGCCATGTTTAAGTTATTTTATGAATTAAAAATATATCTTTATGTCCCAGTAGAGTTACTTTCTCTTTCCTCGTGATGGAGGAAAGTATGATTACTATTTTTGATTGTGCAGCTCGTGCTTTATTTGATTCAGGTGCTTCTCACTCTTTCATTTCTGAGGATCTCCTCACTTAGAGAGAGGATCTCCCAAATAGTGAACCTTGCTTGGAGCTTCTTCAACAGCTTCATAATTCGACTTTCAGCTCAGATATTTGAAAGCTTCATCTCTTCTTAGCCATTGAGACATGGAGCGGGGATGGTCTCATCCTCATTTTGACAAGTTGTCAGTTGGGGAGGGTGCTAGAGATTGCCCCTGGCCTCAAAACTGGCCCCTGAACAAGGGCACTTACCTTTGGCTACTTTGAGGAATTCAGTGAAGGAGGGAACTACATTCTCCCCATTGTTCTGTGCGTACAACCCTGGTGGAGGAGGAATCTGAACCCTTTTACCATCTGGAGAGGGTATCGGGTAGGCCTACTCCCCCTGAAAATAATATTATGATGAGATGGTGGCAGACGTACACATCTTTGGCCTAACCGAGTGGCATGTATAGCAGTTGGGACCTTAGCGTGGTTTGCTTCAGTAGCAGGGGTAAAGCATATGTCTTCCTCATCCTCTTCCCGAGATAGGTTGAAGAGAGTTGACAGAGTATTGCAGGAGAATATTGTGGACCTTTTAGAGCTTCGAGCTTTTCTATTCTGTTTCTACTCCTTGGGTATTGCCTACCCCCAGAACAAGCTACTATTTTCTCCAGCCTTCTCCTGGCTTTCTTCTTCATGCTCTAGGGTAAGATTTTCAAGCTGTTCCCATGGCACGTGGTTTTTCATTAGTAATGGTCATAATTTGGGCTATTCATACTCATCTAGCCCATTTATGTAGTCTTGTAATCTCTGGACTTTCGGACTTATCTCTTTATTTACTAGGAACGGAGTCTGTCTCCTCTGGTTGTGGGTAGGTATTCTAATTACAGTTGGTTGATCTACCCAAATTGGTGCTAGAGCTGGTGGAGCTGGTCTGGGTGTAACACCATGGATATTTGCCCCCACTATTGGGCGAGACACAGTTTTTTTTTTCATCGGGACCTGCCACCACCCCTATTGCTCTCTCAGGGCATTAGAAAGCATGCCTCATAACTATGTTGAGTGTTGGCTTCTGTAATTTCTTCAGGCAATGCCTGGTATAGAGATACCATGTTGGCAATTGTCCAATTTGTTGGTGCTTCATGGGGTGTGGAGGATCAACCTTGTATTCACCCATCTAAAGCTCACCCTTCTTTATTAGGCCTTCAATTACATCCATGAAGACATAACAATTTTCAATTGGATGTCCCAACATCTGATGATAGGGCCAGGAAGTGTGCCGGTGGAGAGGTTTGAGGGGTTATGAGGTGTACCGGCCAGGAAGTGTACGCCTTCTTCTTCTTCTCCCTTCTTCTTCTTCTTCCTCCCGTGAGCGCCATCCCCCCTATCTCTCTCGTTCGATCACGCGGCGCGTCCCCTCCGGCTGCAGACGGTGCGGGGCGACGACGACGACGGTAAGGCGGTTATGGCGGCGTGAAACTTGTGGGATTTCGTGGAGGAACGAGGGTTTCTAAAAGCTTCCATTGCGATTTCGGCATCGATTTGGCAGAGCATTCGCTCCATTGAGGTAGGGTGACGATCCTTATGCTCTAGCATTTCTTTTCCGTGGTTTCTAGCCCGTCGTGAGGTCGAGAGGGGCATTTTTGAGCGGGTCAAGATAAAACCATGATTTGGGGAGTGATTGCCCGATTTAGCGACTCACCGCGTTTTTGGCCGATCTGAGACCGTAGAATCATGCCTAGGGCTAGTGGGGAGCTTCCCCCTCTCCCATGGAGGTATGGGGGTGTGGCCGACGTTTTTGTGCTTAACTCGCCGTTTCACCGTCGGGACGACATAGCGGTCGTCCCAGTGGCCGTTATGTGCATAACGCCCCCAGGGAGGGACGTTATGCTCTGTGGGTTTTGAGTCTAGCATTCGTGGGTTTAACGGCCCCACAATTGACCATTATGTTTTGCATAACGCCCCTGTGTTGGTACGTTATGGTTTTTTGACCGTTGATTTTTGACCGTTGGGGGTCCCGGTCACATAACGTGCCTATGGAGGTCCGTTACGACCATATGACGCCCAAGGAAGGTGCGTTGTGCTTAACGCCCTTACCTTCCACTTAATGCACCAGAGATGGTCCGTTAAGGTCTATAACGTCCCTAGAGGAGTGCGTTATAGTCTGTTTTCACTTCGTGACATGACGCACCATGGCTGGTCCGTTATGAACATAACGCCCCTAGAGGTGTGTGTTATATTCCCTTTTTTGATTCGAGGCTTGACGCACCTGTGTTGGTCCGTTAAGCACTATAACGCCCTTGGGAAGGCGCGTTATAGTCTGGTTTCTGTTGGGAGTGATGGATGGCCAGGTTAGACCGTCTTTCTCCCATGCGCGGCTGTGGCTTAGCCGTGCATCCTTGAGCAGCCAATGATGGATCGTTCATCATCTGAGGCCTAGTCGGTGATTTCTTCCATGCCGATTCGAGTCCCAGGTAAGCGGACCTCGATTCACGTGCTGACCCGTGGTCTGACTGATACTAGGCATCATGTGGGGACCAGGTGTGGGGCGCCGTGGGGGTCCCGGGACATAGTGTTCCAACAACCAATCTATCCCTAAGATGGCATTGTAGCCTTCCATGTCAAGGCATACGAGATTTGCAAGAAGATTATGACCCTCTATGGTTACCTCACTATTAGGATAGTGATTCTTGAGCTAATAGCTAGGTCCGAAGGTAAAGGAACCGAGGAAACAAGTAAAGTTTTAGAAAAAGTAGTGGAAATGAAAGAATGATATGCTCTGGTATCAAATATGACAAAAGTCAGATGCAAATGAATTAAGATAGTACCTTCTATCATGTCACCTTCTTTGGTGGGTACATCGTCCATGACGAGATTTAGGCGACCTTGCCGCCTTCGTCCTCCATCATTCTTTGAAGATTGCTCTTTCATGAGTGGGCAATCGGGCATTCGGTGCTCCCAGCTGCTACAGCGTAAGCATGTGCCGAGGCACTTCCAGCACTCATCGGTAGTGTGTCCGAACTTCTCACAGAATTTATAAGCCTCCATGACTTTCTTGTCTTCTTCCTTGACCCTTTTATTTTTGCCATTGTTCTTCCCATTGTGAGATCTTAACTTGTTATCTCGAGATTTATAAGTTTCTGTGATGCTGAACTTTTCTTCTTTCTTTCCTCTTTCATTATGCCTACGACTTGACTCTTTATTCTTTCCCTTGAATTTCTTCACCTTTTCAAGGGTTCTCTCACACAAATGTGCCCTATGCACCATCTCTGAATAAGTTTAGATATTTTGTGGGCCCAGTTGCTTGACAAATATTGGTCTCAATCCATCCATGAATCTATTGGCCTTGAGTGGCTCCGTGCTGACCAGATGTAGAGCATATGGTGCTAGTCTTCAAAATTGTATCTCATAATCGACTACCTTCAACATCCCTTGCATTAGAGTGACAAATTCAGTTGCCTTCCTCTCACGGACATGTTCTGAGAAATACTTATTACGAAAGAGCTCAAGGAACTCTTCCCAATTAAGTTGTTGATTTGGCAGATGAGCCGATGTAGCCTTCCATCATGTGCGAGCATCCTCGTTCAGTTGGAAGGTTGCTAGCAAGACTCTCTCCTGATCCATGCATTGCATAACATGAAAAATACGATCCATCTCGTCGATCCAGTTTTTCGCCTCATTCGGATTGGACAATCCAGAGAACCGAGGAGGGTTCATGCTCTTGAAATTTCTTGCACATCTGCCTGTGCCACCATTTAGAGGGCCTGAGTAAGACCCGCAACTATTTGTTGCATTACCTCCCAGTTAGTTGTGTTTCCAGCCATTGGAAAAGTAAGTTGACTGAGAAAATAAATAATTTTTTATTTTCCATGACCCCGAAGGCTCGAAAGGGATAAAGGATGGTGTGAGGGTACGTAAGAAGCTAAAATAATTACAGAGATAGAACAATGATTGACTAAATAATAATACAGAATTAAATAAACACTAAATTGTTACAAGATCCAGTGCATCTCATGTCTAAATATAAGTATAGTCAACAGAAAGAAAGGTACAAGTATGAAAGGAAAGTACAAGAACACAGGACATACCCCGGCTCTAGCAACTGGCAACTAACCTCGGCTACTAGAATCACGCTGAAGCCCTATCGCGGCCTGCAACGACCCCGCCTCACCTGAAAATGCACGAGTGAGCCTTATTTCATAGGCTCAATAGGGATCCCGTGGACCCACACCTCGCATGAAAGAAACAAGGCAGGAATGCAAGCAATACGAAAGCAACGCGACCTAACAGGAGTAAGGTAGAACCAACAAGGTGTAATAAATAAACAAAAAAGCTGTCTAAACTAGTCGTACCGTGCAAACCAAATCTCGGTCCGTCAAAACTCGAGTCTATACCTGCCAGTAGACAGGAGCACCTCTCACTAGAAGAATGACTGGATGCGTCTGCTGACGTCTTACACCACATCACAAGTGTCTAGCTACAATGCCCAAGGTGGAGACAAAGACACACAAAGTAACCAGTACCACAAAACAAGGACTAGCTGGGGTCGCGCTAGCCAGTGCTGTCTGATGCCCCAAACCTCATGTGCACACTCAGACCATATGCCCTAGGCCTGCCTCTAGCTGGTAATTCCCCCCAAGCCCGGACTCGGCTGTGTGCGGGGGCCCTATGGTAGCCAGCCTACTCACCGTCTCTCTCGGGTACGCCACGCCACAACTCCTGGTGGGCCAGCACACGCGTGCCGTGGGAAGGCTACGACTAGTGGATGGGTCATCGGAGGTAAGAACTAACTTGTGAAAATCACGGATCATAGGGAAATGGGACTGCAACCCGCTCGGTGCAGCCCGGGGGCTGGCAACCCTACTATAGGCTGCAAGCCAAAAGAAGCGATCTTACCTTAGGCCACTACACACACTCTGGCAATCTAATATTACGCCGCTAGAAGGCGAGTCACGATGGGCCTAGCGGTCTATTGTAAGGCCACTAGCCCAGACAAACGGTCCACCCTTAGACCGTGAAGCATCCACAAACGGTCATTTTTACGGCTGCTAGGGAACACGTGACTCCCAACGGTGAAAACACGTGCCCCGAGGGCGCAACGGTCAAAAAATGGGGCAAACGGTCGAAGGATGATCGCTAGCCCATGGTTGGCGGCCTATCGTGTGGCCGCCAACACGGAGTCAAACACTCTGAGGAAACAGATCCGGGACCCGAAAATAAGGATCCAAAAAGGTCCGGGACATCACAGCCCTCCCCCCTTAAATAAATTTCATCCTCGAAATTTAACAACGAAGGCACAGGGACGGGGGAAAGACTCACGCAAACAAATAAGGATACAGCTACCGCATCTCATCCTCACGCTCCCAAGATGCCTCACCACCAGAGTGACACTACCAGACCACCTTTACCAGAGGGATAACCTTGTTCCGCAGGTGCTGCTCTCGCCGATCCTCAATGCGGATAGGGTACTCCGGAAGGGACAGATCTGGGGTCACCTCGGGCCAAACGGTATCTTCTAGGACATGAGAGTCATTGGGCATGTACTTTCGAAGTATTAACACATGAAACACATCATGCACATCAGAAAGCTCTGGGGGTAACTACAACCGATAGGCAACTTCCCCAACATACTCGACAATGAGAAAAGGGGCAATAAATCAGGGGCTCAGCTTCCCACGCTTGTCGAACCGCATTACACTCTTCATGGGAGAAACTCTCAGGAAAACCCGATCTCCCATAGCAAAGCTGAGAGGTCGCCTCCTCCCATCGGCGTAGCTCTTCTGCCGGCTCTGAGCTGCCAACATCTTCCACCGAACGAGATGCACCACCTCAACGTACTGCTGCACCAAATCCGGTCCTGCCAGGACGCGCTCGACCACCTCGAACCAATCAAGTGGAGTCCGATAAGGTCGCCCCATACAACGCCTCACAAGGAGCCATACCAATGCTCGAATGATAGCTATTGTTGTAGGCAAACTCCACTAGCGGCAAATGGTGGGTCCAACTTGCCTGCCACTCCATGCAACACGATCTCAACATGTCCTCCAAAGTCTAGATGGTCCGCTCAGATTGACCGTCCGACTGAGGATGATAGGCCGAACTGAATGTCAACTCAGTGCCTAGAGCTCGCTGGAAACTCCTCCAGAATCCCGATGTGAAGTGCGGATCACGATCAGATGCAATGGAAATGGGGACTCCATGCAACGGAACAATCCGCTCCACATACAAACGGGCCAACCTCTGCACGCTCCAATTGACTTTAATCGGCAGCAACCTAGCCATCTTTATCAGTCGATCCACCAGTAACCAAATACAATCATGTCCACTGGACGTCCCCGATAACCCAACCACAAAATCAGTGGCCACGTGGTCCCACCACGTGGGTATCTCCAAGGGCTGCAGTGTGCCTCCTGGTCGCTGGTGCTCAGCCTTCACCTGCTGACAGGTCAAACATCTAGCCACAAACTCCGCCACATCTGGCGGGCAGTGCCCGCATGGACAATGAATGATCAAAAATTCAATTGGCTGCTTAGGAAGAAGTGGAGATCGAAATATCGAAGGATCGACCAACAGAGGTGGCGATCGAGGAATAAAGCTAAGCTGTTGGAGGAGGATTCTGATGTGGGAAGGAGATAGAATAGAAAAATCGGGTGAGCTCACCAGTCCCTAGAAAATCGGCTTCTTCGACGCCACTGCATGAGCTGAACCTCCTGATTCCTTTTCGGATCAACCACAGGCTCCTTGAATAATCTCGAAAATGCTTGGCTAAGATTTATCATGTCATCAACTGGCCCCTTTAGTACCTGGGGTGGACTTCCAACTGCATATGTCACATTTTTCTATTTTAACTAAGCTAATTGTGACTTTATTGTGCCTGGCTAGAGAGGGCCTTCAACAAAATGTTGACGATAATCCCATGTAAGCGGGCCTGAATCACCCATCATTGATAGTGCGGACTCTCGGTAGCCGAGACCCCGTCTGTTCATTTTTCTACCTTTGGGCACCTGCTTAGTGCGTCCTTGAAGTTGTGCTCCGAGGCCTCTCCCTGGTTGATAGCCTAATTTAAAAATAATAGACCAGCCTTTGGAATCTCGGATCTTGGACTTCTCTTTAACATTAACAGACATAGTGACGGGCTTGCGGGGTGCGTAAGCCCATGGAAAACCCAGATCCAATACAGAAATAATAGGCCGACTGCTGGGCCATAATATAGGCAAGATCTTCTCTGAGAGGGCTTTTACTGACTGGGCCAAGGATAAGCTTTTAACCTTCACCACCCTTCCCTGGAATGGGAATTTGAGACATTCATGGGCGGTAGATGGCACGGCACCAAGAGTATCGAGCCATGGGTAACCCAAGATAGCCTTGAACATAGGGTCGATGTCCAGCACATAAAATTCAATGGCCATGGTGAGAGGCCCAAGTTTAGCCTGAAGAGTGACCACCCCATGACATGCCCTTCGCGAATTGTCATATGCTGCAATGGTTGTAGGGGTCGGCCGTAGAAGCTCTTCCAAGAGATTGCAGGCCCTGAGAGTGCTGAGTGGGCATACATTTATTGACGCCATTGTATCAACCAAGGCGGTGTCCACACTAACTTTGTTCAAGATAATAGAAATGTAGAGCGGCATCTGTCGAGCTTCTGGAGGTGCCAGCTCGGTCTCAAAAAATATAATTGCCGGTCCTTTGAAAATTGTAGCCAGTGCTGTAGGAAGGCTATCAACTGCCATGTCTTCGTTGACCATCACCTTCTGAAGAAAATTTCTCAGTGCATCCTGGTGAATGCAAGTTCTTACTTGCAATATGACGGGGGTGATGAGTACACCTGGTCCCTCGCCAAATGAACAAGAAGAGCCAACCGAGATTGCTGGACGAACAGACCCAGTGACAAGATGGGGTAAAAATAAGGTCGAGCTACTACAAACCACAAAGGACAAGCAGCTTGTTGAAGAAAACATCACTATTGTTGCCGCCAGAATAGTGGCATCTGAGTAAGAATGAGCATCTTTGCCTCCCTCAATTGAAGCTCCTTTGGGTAACACGCTCGAGGGCATCAGTAACAAAACAACTATGGACCCCACCGTCCTAATGACACTGCAAAGGTACTAGCAAGAGATAGAACTGCTGAAGAAATAGTTAATTGAAAAGGCTGAACATGCTGTAGCACCCGAGCAACTGGGGGCACCAGACGGGCCATCACAGGAAGGTTTCAACCCCGAGGGTGTTCCTTCACCAGCTATTCTACAATCTGCAGACTAGAGCTGGGCTGCTCCCCAGCATTATTCCCAGTGGCTCCAGCCTACACGGCCAATGCCCCTTCAGATGCAGCGGCAGCCTCCCTTGTTATAGCCTTTGCCATCCAATGCTATGACTTCGGCCGCATTATCGATGCAGGACACCCACCTCTACCCTCAACCAACAGATCTAGTTATGATGGACAAGTTGATGGTCGAGTAGATGGTCGAGACAAGACTGGAAAATAGGGGTGGTGATGACTATGCTCCCTTCGACATATATGAAGTGCCATATCCAGCCTATCATGCTACCATAAGACTGCCGCCTGGCATCAATAAACTCTCAAAATTTGACAAATACAATGGGAAGGGCTCCCCGAAAGAGCATATTGCACATTATATGATAGTCATGGGTGACTTGGCAGTGTACGAGTCGTACCTACTCAAATTCTATGGGTCTTCACTGACGGGACCCGTCTTTGAATGGTATTCTGACTTGCCGACCGGGTCTATCCAATATTGGCCAGACATGTAGCAGAAATTCAGTGAAATATTCCACCTCATCGAGGCAGAAGTGACTGTGGATGAGTTGTTGGCGGCCAAGCAAAAAAATAATGAAATGGCCACAGAATATATCAAAAGATGGAGGGATCTCAGCATGAGGTGCCAACATCCTCTGCATCCAGAAGATGCAATACAGATGTGCAAACAAAATCTGAAGAAAAAGATCCTGGAAAAGATAATCGAAATAGAAATCTGGTCTTTTGAACGATTAATTGATGTTGCCATGGAAGTGGAGGACTTCTTCGAGAGATATCTCTTACTTCCTGTCGGTCCAAGTCACCAAGCCAAGTAGGTTAATAAGCGACCGATGCTTAAAGTAGTCCATGCTATTGGCATTGACGCGAAAAGGCACAAATGGGCACATGATTCTCCTCTCAAGGGGTCTGTTGAATGTCAAGAAAGGCATCCTCGACAAAATAAAGAAAAAAAACTCTATTCCTTCCATAGGGATAGGACTCGAGCATTGTTCGAGTGGGCTGTCAAGTATAACAAGATTACTCTTTCGAAGCCAAAAAGGCTTGATGATCTTAGGAGAAGAGATGATCTTTACTTCTGCCCTTACCATCAAATCTTTGGACATCCTATTGAGGATTGCCAAATATTCAAGGACATTGCCCAGGGCCTAATCAAAAGAGGTGAATTACGAATTAGGGAGCACCGAGTTGATCCTCTGTGCCCTCATGAAGTGCTCGCTTAGGGGGCATCAATTAACATGATATCTATATGCCGATAGTCACCTGAAGAAGTGCTAGAGGCTTGCAGCCAGCACACCAATGAAGACTGTGCCCTAGCGCCTGAAGAAAAGCAAAGAAGTTGGCAAGCATCGTCAATAAAAAAAAAGAGAAGATCAGCATCCCTTCCGGCTCTGAGAATTTGGGTTAGTGGAGCCATGGGCCGGCCCGCTCTGCCCCCTATAGTCCCTGCTTGGCATCAAATAGCCCCTCCTGCAACTATCAGAAGGCCAGTGGACAATACAAAGAAACAAGCCCTGGCGCGGGTCATGAAGAAATTAACTCAGCTGTGGAATAGTTACAAACTGTTACAGACAGGCAAGGCGAGCAGGAGCAGCTCAAGAGCCAACTTATGTAGTTCAAGAAGCATGCCCCTCAAGGACACAATAAGTCCCACGGGCTAACAAATAGAATTAAAGAAAAGGTAAGGGTGTTCAATGCACCGAGTGACCCATTGTGGGGGTAGAGGCCAGCCATATGGGAGAAGGAAAAGGAGAATACAAAGGTTAAAATAAGATATGTTGCTCTCTCCTGCAACATGCTGTCACCATCATCCAGTGTGGCTCAGGCTGTTGATGACGAAGATGAAGAAATTTGCCTTATGCCGAAAGAAACAAAACAGGCTAAAGTTTCTGCCTCCCACCGTGTTGTCGGATCCGGGAGAATATCAAGACACCCGCCAGCTAGCAAGGGGATACAATACCATGTTCCCCCTCGGCTCGAAGGCATAAAACCAAGAGAGTTCATCTCAATGGAACTAGATGCGTCGAGCAACAATGATGGGATGCCACTCACCCCAGTCAAATCAGAGGCAGTAGGTAGCACTCTCGATCCCTCTTGGCAACGTCCCGCTGTGATGGCACTGCTACACCAGAAGCAACAGAAAATTAAAATGCTGCAAAGGTAGCTAAATGAAATGAATCTAAGTCCACCTATGTCGCAATTGGTAGGACATATACATGAGGTAACACATGGTAGTGCGAACTCACCTGAAGCTTCAGCACGGCCAGCCATACCCCGAATTGTACATGATCATACGGGGGGCATCCTTCCTCAACAAATCAAACATACAATCCCCCGGGCATGTCAGGGGGCTTCTAAAGCATCTACGTCAAAGATGCCAACGAGGCCGCAGTCGGACAAGCCAAAGGTAGAACGAACAATGACTATGAAGATGGCCAAAGGAGAAGTCACCGAGGCCAAATTACAAGCAGCTAAACAAAAAGATAATGAGTCTGTCATGGACTACATAAGAAGGTGGAGGAATCTCCGTGGAAGGTGCAGATATCTACTGAGCTACGGGGACTCTGTTCAAATCTGTAAAGAAAATTTGAGAATAGAAATTCTACGATGCATCATTGACATTGAAGTCACGACCTTCAAACAACTGGGCGACGTTGCAGCTAATGCCGAAGCAGTTCTTGCAAGGCTCTGCCCTGGCTTCGATAGCCCCGGACCAAAAGAATGAGCCAACCGACAAACACTTGGCCCAAGAAGAAAGTTGCGCCTCAAATTTTGAAGCCTTCGAGAAATAGAAGAAGAAAATGAAAGAGACATCTTTCGTCGAGTCGATGAAACAAGGGCCATCATTAAGAGGCAAAATGATGAAAGCGTACTCCTTTCCGAAGGACAAGACTAGGGCTCTTTTTGAGTGGACTCGTGAACATGGAAAAGTGCTGCTTCTAGGGGCGAAGAAACCAGGCGATGCTGAAAGAAAAAATGGGAACGGGCCGATATCGGCGACCAACTCACCCGGCACTCAACCCAAAACTCGGGGTGACTCGGCGATGCCGAGTGGAGGATGTGAGGGCTGGTCCCTTGCTGGTAGAGGGCCAGCAAGGCCAGAGGGCAAACGGGTACGGTGAATGGTCCCTTGCACGAACCTTGAATCACGGAACTGGGAATTTGCATGAACTGGAACTGGGGAGGACCGTCGGGCCTCCAGGCTGGGAAGAGGGTGTGGCCCCCAGGGAGTTCGCCCTCCCTGGGGCACGCGGCCACGCCCTGGGGTGAATGGGCCCCAGGCAGGCCGCGATGCAAGGGTTGGCCCCCGGGGGTCTTGCCTCATCGTCTGAGAATGTCCTTTGGGGGACACTAGGCTCCGGAGTGCTGCGACGGGCCCGTGAGGGCCGTTGTTCTTCAAGTCGTAGTAGCCGCTCGCAAGGTGTTCAGGTAAATACCCGACATACCTCGGGTTGTCGAACGGCTTGGGTAGCTGGCCGAGAGGCCCCAAGGTGGGCCTTGGGCTGAGAATGTGAGCTCATGGGAGCTAAGGAGAGGTACTTTAGGCACATGGGCCGTGCCTCAAGCTACGTGCCGTATGGCACGGCGGGTTGGCAAGGTAGCCTCGGGTTGGCCCGAGTGCTAAAGATGAGTGACTCGTCGCCACGTGTCTGAGGGTTAGGGTGGCCCCGGATTGCTGGGGGGTCATTGTAGGACCCAATTAGCATGCTGGAACCATGGGTTGGCCCATGGTTTGATGTAGGAGGGCTGGAATATGTACACCCACAAGGTGTTCGGGAAAATGCCGAACGTGCGTGTGTGAGCTGTATACGCGTGCTGCAGGCCTCCAAAGCCTATAGTTGTCTGAATTAGGTCTCCCTTTGACCTTGAAGGGTTGAAAGAATGCATCTCGGGGGCTAGCTCCCTACCTTTTGGCTGGGTGCCACGTGGCGAGGCTAATTGGGGCACCCCCGGGTTGGCCCGGGCGGCCATGTGAAGTGTGGGCAAGGCCCGCAGGTAAGTAGTCGGGGTTGGTTCCGGTTAGTTGCTTGTGTAGCCACATGTTATGGTGAACTAGATCGGGCCCCACATGTTACGGTGAACTAGCTCGGGCCCCCAGTGGGGTCCAAGGAGTTGTAGAAACGGTTAGGTAGCTCACGCCTTGAAGGTGTTCGGGAAAATTCCTAAACCCTTATTTCTTGGCATTTTGCTAGGAAATTATCCGGGTACAACAGGCTACTACTCTACGCTAGAAAGGCGGATTTGGAGATTGATCTGCAGCCATGATTGTGAAGCTTCTTCTGTGCATTATATAAATGTCTGAGACACTGAAGGGTGAGTTCCGGAGTTCCAGAGTTTGCTTAGCCTTTTTAGCTTTTCTTCTAGTCTCTTTTTTATGCACTTCTACTCATCGTTTTAATTTACTTTCTTAAGTTATGTTCCCTACTGGGTTTATTTGAAATTTCCTCTCTTATATATATATATATAATCCCTCCTGGTAACTCATCTTGATTCCCCAAACTCACCAACCGCAGGCGCCACCTCCCTCTCCTGCCCTACTACGAAGCCGGCTCCTTTTTCTCCTATCCTACCCATAGCCGACCTCGCTCTTTGCTTCCCTTCCTCTTCTCCAAGCATGGAATCACCCGCGCAGCCAAGCAAAAGGCCACAGCAGAGCCAGCGCCAGAGGTACCTAGACAAGAGAAGCAGACCAAGCATCACCATGATCCACACCTTTCACCAGCTCCCACACCGAGTCCTGTGGCTCCAAAGAAGAAGGCAGAGGCAAAAGTTTCACTGTCTACCAAAGGGAAGAAGGCAGTGGCAAAGGCTCTGCCATCCGCCCAAGTGAAGAAGGTAGAGGCAAAAGCTCCGTCGTCCGCCAAAGGGAAGAAGGCAGAGGCAAAAGCTTTGCCGTCCGCCAAAGGAAAGAAGGCACTAAACAAAGGCTCCAAGGGCAGACCAAAAGATAAGGATGTTGAGTAAGCCGAAGAGACTCCCATCCACCTTGTCTCTGGTGTCTTGATGCCATGGACTATTATGTCACCAAGAATAGTGGACTTTGCTGATTAGGAACTGCTAGACCTCTTTCCTAACCTACCAGCTGTAGTGGAAGCCCAGGGTTGGACTTCATTTATGTCCTCACACATGAGGTATTATCCCCGTCTTGTACAAGAATTTTTCCACAACCTGCAAGTGATAGATGGGAAGGTGTACATTGTGGTGCAGGATGTCGTAATCGGCATCACTAAGCAAATGCTTCACAAGGCCCTGCGGATTCCCAAGTTCGTGGCTCTCTTTCAGTAGTCATCTTTTGATGATAGAGCAGCCTTTACTTTAGTGACTGGTCTACCAGCTCCAGATGAGCTTCCCAAATCTCTAAATGCCAACACCTTCCCTCCTTTTCACCGCCTACTTCATCACATGATTACAACCATCATTCAGCCAAGAGGGGGTGGCAGGGGACAATTTAGCCATCTTCATATGTTTCTTCTCCATGGCTTATTAACCAGGCAACAAGTATGCCTGCCTCAGCTGATTCTAAATTCATTCACCTCTATTTTACACTACCCTTCCAATTCCCTATCATTTGCTGCCCACATCACTGCCATTCTTAAAATAGCTCAAATTCCATTGGCCGGTGAAGAATGTCTCGTGGTTCTGAAACGACATATTTACACTTTTCAATATGTCACCACCTTCATGGGGTACAAAAAGGTGGGTGACCAAGTCTATAATACAATAAAAGGGGAAATGTACCCTCAAGTCAGGGGAAGCCCAACGCTCAAAAAGCTGGCAACTAAGAACTACGCACCGCACCTTAAACCACGAGGAAGAAGAGTAACCACACCTGATCAGTCATGGGTGAGCCTCATGTCACTGGCTCAGTAGGGGTCCTGCAGATCCCCACCATGAACCAAAGCGGTAACAACAATAACAACAACAACAATAATAGCAAGAGCAGGAGTAACAACAACGGAAGTAAAGAGGAAAAGTCATACTAAATAGAAACATGGTAGCCGATAAGACCTTGGCCCTCTAAACTACTCCTAATCGATAAGAACATGGATCCCAAGACACACAGTCAGGAAACACTAACCGATACATAGACGCGCAGGCTTGTCCTAAGACCAAAGCCTGACACAAGACCACACGAAGCACGAGAATCATGAGTCACGTGTTATGTGACAAAAGTACCTCCTCACTAGAAGAAAATCCAGATGCGTCCACTGATGTCTTACACTATGCTTCAAGCGTCTCCCACTCACCTCGAACGTGGTAACTGAGACACTAAACCAGGAACTAAGGAACAACAGTAACGAGTGACTAGTCAGGGTCACGACCATCGGCACTGGTCCAACGCCCCTGACCACGTGTGCACACACAAGCCCAATGTCTTGAGCCAGGCCTCTAGCTGATTTTCCCCTCCCGTTGGACTCTAATGGCTAGACAAAGGAGCCTACGACAACCAGCCTACAAACCGTCTCTATCGGGAACTGTCCCGCCAAAACTCCCAGGTGGGCCGACACCCAAAGTGTCATTAGGCTATGACTAGTGGAGGCTCACTAAACACAAAGACTCAAAATAGAAATATCGAAGTACAGACAAGCTAAGCACGCACCTATCGCACGAACCATGAAGCACAAAGCAGCACATAGAACTGTCGCCAGACTCAAGACAGAGAACTAGACCTACATACAACGATCCTTGAGTCACAAGACTCAGGTCAAGATCATCGCACATCATGGAAACATGTCGTTAATCAGCCTAGTCCCTAAGCGAAATCACGGGAAAAACATAAGTCCTCAGCCCCTAGGCCACACATCAGACTCTCGATTTCGTATACAAATAAACACGGGACACGAGAGATCACCAAAGCCCTTGAACCACATAGGCACGTAAATTGAGGTAAGATGATACCTCCAAGCATCCAAAACCAGAATCTCAATCCTCATAGGATAATCGAGACACACACGGGGTCACGTGTCAACCACTGGGTCACAAATGGGTTGACCAGAAACCATAATGACTCTCG
>JANBPO010005660.1:0-20537 GCA_024336825.1 Amorphophallus titanum | reverse complement strand
GACCCGGTGGGACAAACAAGGGAGTTTGACAGTTCCAATGGGACATGACATTCAAACCCGAAAGTCAATAGGCGAGATAGGATGGCAGCCTGAAAGGGGACGCATAACAAGCCGGGTAAGACAACATGATGGATCTGATAGCCCTACTGGGGGGCATGTGGGTCAAATCCGAAAGTTGTTAGGTAGGATGGGTTGGCTGCCTGAAAGGGGCATGCATAAGCTAGACCCAGAAGAAGAAAGAGTAGATTTGGCAGCCCTAGTGGGATGTGCGAGTCAAACCCGAAAGTCGATAGGCGGAATGGGTCGGTAGCCCAAAAGAGGCGTATATAGGCCGAACCCAGTGAGACAAAAAGTGAGTAGATTTAACAGCCTGAAAGAGACATATGAGTTAAACCCGGAAGTCGATAGGCGAGATGGATTGGCGGTCCGAAAGGGGTATGCATAGGCCAAACCTAGTTGGGATAATAAGTAAATGAATTTAACAGTCTGAAAGGGGACATATGAGTTAAACTCGGAAGCCGGTAGGCGAGATGGATTGGCGGCCTGAAAGGGGCATGCATAGGTCAAACCCCGTTGGGATAATAAGTAAATGGATTTAACAGTTCGAAAGGGACATATGAGTTGAACTCGAAAGTCGATAGGTGCGATGGGTTGGCAGCCCGAAAGGGGCATGTATAGGCCAAACCCGGTTAGGACAATAAGTAAATAGATTTAACAGTTCGAAAGGGACATATGAGTTAAACTCAGAAGCCGATAGGCGAGATGGGTTGGCAGCCCAAAAGGGGCATGCATAGGTCAAGCCCGGGGAGACAATGAGCTGATTGGCGGGGTGAGTTGGCAGCCCAAAGGGGACATGCATAGGCCAAGCCCGAGGAGACAAAGAGCTGATTGGCGGGGTGAGTTGACAGCCCAAAGGGGACATGCATAGGTCGGACCTGCTTGAGACAAAGGTGACGATAGACAGGATGGGTTGGCAGCCCAACAGGGGCCAATCACCGCTGCAAAGAGAGAGAGAGAGACCCATCCCGTGACTCAATCCGAGTATAAGCATGGAAGAGCCGACTATCCGACTCATTGCCGGTTCCTCAACCGCGCACGGTCCCATGCATCCCTCGCTAGGGACGCCCACGAGCTAGAGTCCCAGGTCGCGTGTCCGTCCCGCATCATTTGTTCTAATGCTCTATCAACCCTGTGCAGTTGTCATATTTGTCTGATTGTTATATGCAGTCTAAGTGTTCGTGTAGCAACCCTGAATTTTTGAAGAAATTAAAGTTTAAATAAAAATTATAAATCACAACTTCACGAAGACCTTCTTTATAAGCACTCGGTTGCTTTCTCAACATCCGATGTGGGATTAATCCTGTGACCCTAGGTCCACTATATAACCCCCCCTTGAGAAGGCAAGCGAGTGCGAGCTCATGGTTCCCACAGACGGTGCCACTTTGTAGATGCGAGATGAACCTTTTTGGTGCCCCCCAAGAGGTATTGTCCCCGCCACGCCGGAGGACGGCTAGGGTTTTATCCTTGTAAAAGAACCCTCTTGGGTTAAGAGGTGAAGACCTTCTTTATAAGCACTCGATTGCTTTCTGAACATCCAATGTGGGATTAATCCGGTGACCCTAGGTCCCCTACACAAATGAAGAGGGGTTATCTTGCGCGGTGCCTGAGCTGAGGATGATGTCCACAGGTGCTAGAACTGTAAGAAGGTGAAACGGATCAGAGGTACCCAAGGATGAATCCCTAGGGAAAACCCTCTGATGCTTAAGTCAGCATTTATAGTAGAGCTCTAGTGCGAGCGAGAGAGGGAAAGAGATGAGAGCGCGAGATTCCACTCCACCAAGTGGTGAAGTGGCTCTAGCTCACGGTTGATATCATTTAATAGCGCTTACCTTTGGCAGGAGGGTTTCCCAGGTTTATATAGTGACTCATGAATGTAGGAGTCCTGCAAGGCGAGGAGTTTCAGGGGAGGTTACATCTCATTCGTGGGCTCGTTAAGCCGTGAGGGCTCTTAATCGCCATTATCCCCACGATCTCCCAGCTCTTAAAGGGCACGCAACAGTCACATGGATATGCTTTCGTCAGTCAGTCCGAGCATGTGGCGCTGGCTTCTAGGGGTTTCCCTGAGCGATTGGCGCAAGGGTCGGGGGGGATGCATAGGACCTCGTATAGGCCTCCCGATCGACCTGACGCTCGAACTTCCAAACCTTACGAGGCCTCCCGATCAACTTGTCGGTCGGACTTCCAAACCCGAAGGTCACCTAGGAAGCGCTTAATCTGAGTGAGTTATTGGGCTTAGTGGGACCTCGGAGGACTTTCACTTGTGGGAGCTAGGCCTCGTTTGGTCCGTTGGGACCTCATTTGGCCGCTCTATTTGGGCAGCAGAAATCCCACTCTCCACTTGTCCCCCTCCTACCCCCGATCTAAGATTAGGCTCGGTTGAGTAGCATTTGGGGAAAGTGAAAGTGGTTCGAGCTGAGTGGGGACTTTCTCTGACAGGGGCCACTCGCGATGGCTATCCTGAGGATACGCCCGTAATGATGATAATTCTTACGAATTGATGTGTGGAGCCCTCTTTTTGAAGATTGGAATGCCGCACCGCTTCCCCGCCGCTTGTTAACTATAAAACCTAGTAATTTTCCAGATGATACTTGAAATACACATTTTTTTGGATTCATTTTCAAATTATACTCCCTAGCAATCTGTAACACCTTAGCCCAAACAATGGGGTGTTCTTCCTTCGTCCTCGATTTCACCAAAATATCATCCACATATGCTTTCATACAGACGTGCATCATGTCGTGGAAGATTGCCATCATCGCCCGTTGGTATGTGACACCCGCATTCTTTAATCCAAACGACATAACCACGTAGCAGTAGGTGTCCCAGGGAGTAGTGAACGAGGTCTTTTCTTGGTCTTCCAGAGCTAGGCGGATTTGGTTATACCCTAAATAACCATCCATAAATGAGAGGGCTTTGTACCCGGTCGTGTTGTCCACCAACAAGTTGATATGAGGAAGCGAAAAATCATCCTTGGGACATGCTTTGTTCAGATCCCTGAAATCGATGCAGATTCATACTTTTCCATTCTTTTTCATCACAAGGACTATATTCGCCACCCATTGAGGATATAACACAACCTAAATAAATTTGGCCTTATGCAACTTATCAACTTCTTCCTTTATCCTTAAGGCCATCTGGGGGGTCGAATCTTCTTAAGTTTTGCTTCATGGGTGTTACCCCTAGTTTAAGTATGAGTCTATGCTCCACCAAGGCAAGGTCATGACATGGCATGTCCTCATAGGACCAGGCAAAGGAATCGCTATACTCTCTCAAAACCTTGACTAACTCCTCTTCAACCTGAGGAGGGAGATTTGCGGAGATAATGATGAGCCTGGGGTACTCTTCTGTTCCAAGATTGATTTCTTTCGTGGGCTCATCCACTGCTGACGATGGCTCATCGAACCTCTTCAAACCCTGTGCGTACAAATCAGCAGTGTCGTCCACGCCGCTATCCTCATAATCGATTGGGTCCTTCTCATCTATGATCTCATAAACACCATATCCGTCATTGCTCCATACCCCATCTAGCTCCTCATCATCCTCTAGGACGATGGCTGTTGCTACAAACTCCGGGCATCTAAGGAGGGCGTGACAACATTGAGCAAGATCCTGGAGAAACCTATTGGTGATAGACTTAGAGTAACACGTCATTGGGTGTGTCACAGGGCTGGAAGGGCTAGAAACACTAGCACTAGACTCTACTCCAACTGACTCTACTACCCTAGGAGACTCAGCAGACTGTACATCTACCCTAGAAGATAGAAAATCTAGCGGGAGAGAAGCAGTGGCCTCATGCCCCTGGGAAGAAGATGGGCAGAACATAGCGTAATCCTCCATCGACAGCTCGATTGTGGCAAAACTGCTTAATAATGATTGATTGAGTCATCATCTTCCATGTGTCAGAATGGCATGACTTGTTAAGGCATATAGATGATTCAGGTTATACAAGTCTTTTATTTATCTAAGTGTCAGAAAATAAGGTCGATGCACACTCACATCTTACGTCTATTAGGTCAGTGCGCATTTACATCTTACGTCTGTTAGGTCGGTGCACATACACGTCTCAAGCCTGTCAGGTCGAAGCATCGTTGTACCACGTTGAACATAGGGTCGATGCATGCTTGTGCTTTCAGTTGATGCATATACTTGCATGTAGTCACACAGGTCGGTGCATGTATAGACCAGTAGTGTATCAGGTCAGTGCACTAGTGACTTTGTGCTCAGCAAGGTCAATGCACATTGCACCTTGTGTAAAGCAAGGTCGATGCACATTGTACCTTGTGTAAAGCATGGTCGATACACATCATAACATTCATACTAGAAGGCCGATGCTCATGCAAGTATTATGCACATCAGGTCTGTGCATTAGGCCTGTACTTTAAGGCATCTACATCAACATACATTCTTTTGATCTAGGCATCTAATTTTTGTGGATTTGGCTAAGTATGCATCCTCCTGAGCAATTATGATGAAAAAGGTGTTTGATGAAATATTTTATATTTTATTGGTAGATATTCAATCAAACACTTAAAGGGCAGAGAGTAGCAAAGACTTAAGTGATCACGTGATCCCAGAATTGAGTTAAACAGATACGTGATCCAAGGCGGCTAACTCTTCAAGAACAATCAGCCACGTGGTCTCGCCTCATCTTCAAGATCTGACACGTGGATCTATTCGAGCCACTTTTCTGAAAAGTATTGGCGGGAACACACTCTCTCCACGCACTGGAATGAATTCATGTGGGACCACTTGATCTGGCTTGCGTATATAAAAAGGGGGATCTCTCAGTCGAAGCTAAGAGTGAAACAGACATATAGAAAGAGGAAGAAAATAGAAGAAGAGAGGCAATCGAAGGAGAAGAGAAAATTCAGAGCAGTGAGAGCGCCAGCGTTCAAAGAGAGAAAAGTGTTGGAGAGTAAGAGAGTTAGATGCAAAAGAGAGAAGAAGTGCGAGAACAGAGCAACGGAGAAGAGGAGAAGAAGTGTGAGAAGTGTTTGTTGCTGAAGTCACGATTTCTAGATCAGATCTAGAATAGTCTGCTCATTTGAGCTACAGTGGTTTTCATCCTACATGTGATTATTGTTTTCAGTCCATTGTATTTTTCTTTTATCCCTATTTTTCAAGCTGTTAGTCAGCGGAGCAAGCTGTGATGGTGGAGACCACGCTTCTTGCCCTGGGATTCTTCTAGAAGAAATCAGGTCTCTCTGCCACATATCAGAAGCAAAGGCTCTCGGATCATGTGCCCTAACCCCTCTTCAGAAATAATCAAATCCCTGTCCAATTAACCATCACCCAATTATCAAAATGTTCATATTCAGAGAAGAAAGATATGCACGGAGTTAACACATAGAAATGTGCACGAGATGCACAGACTTGTCTATTAGCAGAAAATGCAAGAGCTTCAAAAAGTGCTCAGACTTGAATGAGCACAGACTTGATAGACAAGTGTAGAGTCTGCACGGGGTTTGACGTGCACAGACTCTGTGAAGGAATACAAGGAGTTCGTGTTAATGAAAAACCTGCACTGGGTATCATGTCCACGAAATTTACAAAGACATGCAAGGGCTTTGTCTGAAGGAGGAATCTACATGAGGTTTCGATTGCACGGACTTGTCAAACATTAGAAAAATTGTATGGTGTTTTGTATAAACGTGCAAGGACTTGATGACCAGAAAAAAATATGCAAGGGGTATCATGTGCATGGACATGAAGTGCTCGGGGTTTCAAGTGCATAGACATGAAGTGCTTGGACTTCTATATGCTCAGACCTTGTAAAGGTTTGTGCAGACTTCAGATACAAAATCTGCACGGACTTTGTGTCAAGGAAATGTGTACAGACTTTATTGCTGAAAACCTGTACGGACTTATTGAAAAATATGCACGGGCTAGAATGTGCATGGACTTGAAGAAACGTCCATGGACTAGAATGTGCACGGACTTTGTTAAGAAAAATGTGCACGGACTTTGTTAAGAAAAATGTGCATATACTTTGCAAACTTGAAATATGTATGGACTTTGATAAGGAAAATCTGCACGGACTTGTAATAGAAGATGCATGGACTTTAGCTTAGGCTAAATGCAAGTATGCATGAAGGCAAAGTCTGCACGGACTTTAGCTTGAACTGAATGCAAGTATGCATGATGCCAAAGTCTACACAGACTTCATGTGGCATAGATGCACAGTGTACATGAGCTTTAATGAAGCACAACGCCAAAACGACTAAGTCCAGAAAGTGCACTGAGTCAATATGCACGGGGTTAATGTATGCATGGACACAGCGAATGCATGAATATGCACGGACTTTGCAACAGAAGAGAACTTGTGAAAACAGGCAAGTAATACAGGCAAGTGTAAGAGCTATTGCAAAGACCAAGTACACAGTATGCACACTGATGAACACACAATTTGATTTTAAAGCAGTCCCAGATTAAGCACATAAAAACAAGTGTTATTAAATGGCAGATCAATAAAAGAGTTGACAGTTAGTGTATGACATCATCAAAACAGTAGGAACAAAATAGTAGAGGTTCAACAGGTCCCTTCAGTGCGGGGGGGTGACAAGGGTAAGGCTCCTGTCGTCGGGGTGGAGGCGTCTCCGCAATGCAGCTTGCCATCACCACCTCGGGGGCAGTCGTCTGAGTTGGCTGAGATTTGTGTCACCGTCGACCTTATGGGAAGGTGCGTCGGCTAGCATAAGCCCTTGGGTGAGTCTGGCCCCGAGGTCGAGGATGAATTGATAGCGACAGCTGCCAAGGGTGTCTGTCTGGTAGCGAGTACCATCGGGCTATGGAGGTGCCACTTTTGGGGTCTTGCTCGGAAGCTAGAGTCCAGCCGGGCTTCACAGGCAGAGCTGGAGAAAGGCCTGAAGGAGTTCGAGTCGGCTCGGAATGTGCTCCACGAGTAGTTCCTCCAGCAAGGTCTGGCCTTCACCGGCATGGAACGCGATCGAGATGCCTTTCGCGACCAGGCAGGCGCAGCTGAGGGGCGAGCAGGCGCTGCCGAGGAATGAGCAGCTAAGTTGGGGGAGTAGGCCCAGGTCGCAGAGACTCAGGCTTGGGAGACTGAGGCCAAGTTGACCAAGCTATGCTCCTCGCTGTCAACTGCGGGTGAGGAAGCGGTGGAAAGCTTCCGTTCTTCTTTGGCCTACCGGGAGGAGCTGACAGAGGTGGCCCTAGAGTTCTGTGGGCCAGCTCGCGATCGAGGCTTCCGGGATGGTTGGAGTGCCATTGTGAAGGCTACCGCGACAAGCCTAGGGTGTGAGGCCCCGGTCCTCCCACCCCCTTCGCTGCCCTATGGCCCGAAGGCTTCCAGGGATGAGGAGGAGCCTGTTGGAGCTGAAGCTAGGGTGCTGTCATCGGTGTTGGGCACAGAGGAGCGTGCTCCTGCAGACACCTCGGCAACAAAGGCCCAGGTAGTGGAGCTGGATGGGGACTCTCCTCCTGCTGGTGCCACCGACACACATGAGCCCAGTGTGCCCGGGGCACGTGAGAATATATCTGGGGTAGATCCTTAGAAGGATGCCCGCATTTGCTTATTTTCCCTTTTTTGCTTTCTTTTGTTTCTGCCTGGGGGTAGTCTTCTTTTTGATAACGCTTCATCTTCGAAATAGAAAGTCTTCGTTTCCTTGGTGAAATCTTAAAAAATCTCTTGTGTGTATCTTCTTGCCTTTTGAACAGTTATGAGATCCTCTGGGGATGTGAACCGGCACCCTTTAGGAAACTCTGAGGAGGCGTAACATTCGGGATCCGTCGCTTCGGTTTCCCTGGATATACATGAGGCGGCGGGAGTCTTTACTTCTGGGGACTTCGATCCCTTATAAGTAGCAGCCTTTGATCCAAGTGCGTAGTCGTTTCCGTGGCGGTGGGTAAGGTGGCAATCCTACTCCCAGATATCCTGCGCGTCGTCCGATCAAGTAGTTATTGTAGTACTGTCCTTCTTTTATCTTTTCACGCTGGGCGCGTCTTGCCATCTCACGCGTCTTATCAAGGGGGGGCCTTTGAAAATATCAGAGTGCCTGCCCCTTAGTGCTTCTTTGGTGGGTGAGATTTAATTGAACTTGGGGTTCCCTCTCCGGCCTATAAAAAGGTCTCGGGGGGCGTCTTTCCCGCTCACAGCTAACTCCTTCCCTCCCCCTTCTTGCAAGGTGTTTGGCCGTGGGAACTATTCTTAGGAGTGCCATGGAAGGTGACTTAGAGGATGAGGATGTAGTTAGTCGTCGAGATGTTTAGCGATTCCGGCGTGGGGGAACGTTCAGTAGTCGGAGGTCAGCACATGGGAAAGTTCAGTACGCGACAGTGTGCTATTTCCCTGCCTTGGACCACCGACCCTTCTTTTGGAGGGAGGTAGAAGTGAGGGAAGGTGACGATGGAAGGGTACCTCAGGTCTCACGGCCTAGTTTAGTATCATCCATATCTCTTTCGCCTTGTTCCTCCTTTCTTTCCACTGCCCTTCTTACCTCTTAGAGGGGCAGCTCTTTAGGCTTCCTCCCTCTTCTGTCTGTCAACTGGCGGCTTCCTGGTGGAGGCCTCTTCGCCAAGGTGGACCCTACCACCTTGTCTGCAATGTGATCAGCACACGATGAGGCGGTCCGCTTCTTGGGTCACCAGAGGTTTTCGACAGATGAGCCAGCGGCAGTGGTGTCCAGGAACCAGGCATTGATGTCATGGTCGCGCAGCTTTTGCTTCTTGCATATTCATGTAATGACCCAAAGGGTCTTTGGCAGCTTGTATTTTGACTAAAGAAATGAAATGGCTCGGGCGAGGGCTTACACTCGAGCCACCCAGCCACCGGTCACCACTACAGGCTTTGGGTCTTGGGGGCCGATTCCAGTGCCGTCAGTCGATGGCCTTGTGCTACCAGCAGTCACGGGCTGAGTTTTCTCGGTCTACCACCTTGGAGCGGAATCATCTTCGGCTCCCCAGAAGAAGCATCGTCACGACCGTAAAGGCAAGTGACCTGTCGCTGCCACCGGCAATTCCGGAAAGACCATTCTCATCGAGAATCTACGGATTCTCCTGGATAGGGGCGAACCCATCATACCCCCAGAGCGGATCCTCCCCACGGTCCCTACTACCAACCGCTTCAGCCTTCTGCGTCAAACATGAGAAGACAAGGCAGAACTCAGAAGGGCAGACGCTCCCGCAGCGGCCCAGAGGCACCAGCGTCGGTTTAGTGTCTGAACTCCCAAGTCCCATCGAAGAGACAGTGATAGGGGAGACCAACAGTCTGACTTGAGAAGAATCTGGGTTACCCTGGAAGAAGCTCAAGCCATCCGGAAGGTGCATCTTAGCAACCCCTTTCGGGCACTAGGATGTCGCGCCAAGCAAGACGTGACTGATTCTGTAGTCGCATCATCTGATGGCGCCCAGCCATTCAGTGCCTCTCGTTCAGACAGGTGAAGGCAGAGACGGGCTCGTTCCGGGCCCCACCAAGATCCAGCCTCGAGTTTTTCTCTGGCAGATGCCATGACAGAGACTCCTCTACAACGCACCTCAGTCTTTGATAGGTTGGGGACACCCGTCCACCCCAAGAGGCGCGTACGTCCCGTCCGGACCCTCCGAACAAATGACATGCTGCCGCGGAGCCATCTCTGGAATCACGGCAGCAAAGAGAAATCGACCCCTGGGAGACTCACTACCCGTGAGCCCCCGAAGAGTACCAAGTGGATCGTCAATCGGGCCCAAAGCGGACCCAAAATCCACCTTAATCACACATTTGTTGCCCGTTCAGCGGCACACCCGCGTTACCCCTTCAGCGGCACGCCTAGCGCAGGCTTCGCCGACATGCCCCCAACGCACCTCCACCGGCATGCCCTATGCCTTTAACGGCACGCGCTCCTAGTGCACGTTCAGCGGCACGCCCTGTGCCCCCTTCAACGGCCTACTCTAAGGCCCTTTAGCGACACACGCCAACAAGCTCTTCAACGGCACAACACATCGCCCCCTTCAGCGGCACGCTACAAGCACCCTCCAATGGCGCACCACAAAGGCCTTCAACGGTACAACCCAACAGCCCTTTCAGCGGCACAACCCGAAGCTCCAGCGGCACGGTCTTAGAGTCCCAGATTTGCATTAAATTGGTCTCGAGTCTCATATCGTCCCGCAGCAAAATCTCATCCCCACAAGCTGGCACGCCCGGTGGGACCGAGTCTTCCTTCATCTTCTTGCCAAGATAAATGCGCCCTAGGGTCCTCCCAAAGAATGTTGATTGCTTGTTTGTTTCTGTGATTCCAGGAAGCAGCAATGGCTGCTGGATTTGGTACATTGACTTTCGGCCCCGTGATCATGCCCAATCATGCTGCCTATGGGTACCTGGCGGTACCGACCGTGTTTGGCACCTTCCCACTAGTGGTCAGCTTCCCCAACTTCTTGCGGGTAGCCTTCACTGATATGCTAGAGGTGGAGACTTCAGAGCCAACTTAGAAGAGTATCAATAAGAAACCCAAGGTCCATAACACCCAAACCTACAAGGCCCTGCCAAGAGGCCAGATTCAACTGAGTAGCTGCATGGTGCATCATGTAGCTTAGGGGGCTCGCCCCACCCACTACAACAAGCCCGGAAGCCACCGCTTCCGGAGGAAAGTTGCCACCCCCGTCACTAGACAGTTGTCTGTGTCAGGCAAGTCTGTTCTTATTGGGGGCGTCCGTGTCTTCCTGGATGGACGCGATGCCCATGTCATTCCGGACCGCATGGTCTCCGCCGTGCCTATCCACAACTCCTTCCAGGTGCTATCCGGGAGGAGAACTAAGTAAGAAGAAACTGGCCATTAGGGACGAAGAGAACTGGCCCCAAGGCTGAAGATATTTAAAAAAGTGTGGGTCCCTAAGAAGACCCAGCCTGTCCGTCGAAGTGAACCTGTCCACTACAACCCCGAGCCTGCTGAGGCAAGAAAGAAGAATGAGAGGGGCTTGGCCTCGAGAAGAGAGGAAACGACCGTGAACCCTCCATGTCGTGCTGCCTTCAGGGCCTGCGCCCAACAAGCCAACATCCCCACAGTAGGGAGAAGATTCGAGCAACCCACTGGGAGAGCTCGGCTAGCTTATATCCCTCTAGTGGGAGGTCAACAATTATCCCTAGTCCTCCACCAGGGACGGGGACAAGAAGAGATGACCGATATGGTCAGGAATTATTTCAAGGGTCTGGAAAACCCCTCTTTAGGCTAGCAACTACTGCTTCAGGCGGCTATGACTGAGGAAGAAGACTGTTTGCCGATGGTAGCAGAAGAAGAAGAGGAAAGAGGCCTGACGTCATTTGTTGATGACAATGGATAGGAAGACGGCTCAGATTACAAGGCTGATGAAGCCCTTCCCCAGCAGGAGGAGAAAAGAAGAATCTCTGTGTGACGACCCGGATCCCTGCCGTTTCTTCCGGGGTTGAGATAAGTCAATTATCTCCAACTTTTATTTTATTATCCTAGCCTGAAAATGCCTAATTATCCTTAATTTCAAGCTAAGACCCTGGGTGCACTATAAATAGACCCTAAGGCTCAACTTGAAAAGGGGGAGATCGAGGATCAACGGCGAAGCTCTGTCGAATTGTCAAGTGATCCAAGCACAAGGGGGGAGGCCTTCTACGTCCTTACAGGCCTCCGGTTCAAGGGAGTAGTCCATTCGTTGCATCGTCTGTCGTCAGTCCTGTCAGTCTTTTCGTCGTTGCATGCACGCTTTCTCGTCATCATCACTTGCTTCTTTTTACTCTCATTGTCATTTTCACACACCCACCCACATTTTTGGCACCCCTAGGTGTTTAAAAACCTCCAGGTGAACCCCCATTCATGTTAATCAGTTTCTGTTTTGTCATTTCTGACATATACTACACTTCATAGATCTAATCTGGGTTTTATCTTGTTGGTCACACGTTGTCTTGCAGGTCAGCAGCTATCCAGCACGAGGCCCACTCTTTCTGGCCAGCCAGAGAGAGTGGAGGTTGAAGTCTCACGTCTTTGGAGGAAGGCAGAGTGGAGCGGTTGATTGTCATCCATCCAAGACGTTGAGCGGCTGAATAGTGGCCGTCCATCCTTGTCCTACAGCTGATCCAGAATCGTACCACCACTAGCGTGCTTCGTCCCGCATTCCATTCCAGTGCTGGTAGGTGGCCTACAGGGAGCCGCACAACTCTTAGGCGGTTCGTCGTCAGCCGTTCATCCTTCCAACGCTAAGCAAAGGCGAGTGTCCCCCCCTTTCTCAAGACACGCCACGTCCATCGCGTCCGGGGTCTCGAGTGGCGATCACACAGGTTCTGTCTTCACCTTACTCTCTTGGTTTCATCGATTCTTTTATGCTTCCCAAGTCGTAAGGAGCAAAAGGTGGTCTCATTTCATTGCCGGCACTTTTGAAAAGAAAAAGGCATTTTTTCGATCTACAGACTTTCTAGCGATCACGGTGGCACAACTAGTGCCCATCGTGTTGGTGTTTGCTGACCCCCCTCCCGTTCTTCTGGTGTTTGTTAGTCTTTGTTCTTGCCAAGTTGTCGCAGGTCACTAGCTAGCATTTCACAGCTCCGTTCTCTGGCAGTTGTGCGGTCCCTTAAGGGCCGCCTGATAGGTAGTGCGGATCCAGATAGACCGCTCTTCATCATCCCCAGCCGCGTTCGCTCTGGGACCCTGCGGCCTCCTGCGGCCAACCGGCTCCCGCCCTTCCCTTCTGCGGCCAGCAGTCGGAAAAACACCCAGATTAGCCTTTGCAAAGCGTAGTAACTATAAACCAAAGGAATTGAAGAACATGCAAAAGGAAAGGGAGAATACCGGGGATGGTTGGTTTTTTAACCACTCTGGAGTGTTTAAAAGATGGGAAGAGGATTCAAATGCCTGCAGCAAGAAGAAGAACAAGGGAGAAGAAGAGGGAACATGCCATGGATGATGGGAAGGGAAGAAATAAACCAAAGACTTGAACTTGACTGAACTAGACTGAACTAGCCCCTTAAAGCTATACTCCCTAGACTCAAGGACGATGATGGACATGGGATGCAGCCTTCCTTGATTGGTTCTGGCTCCAAGATGCGGTAGCACTTCGTCGCGAACTCCAGAAATCTCCCCCTTCAGCCATGAAGCCAAAGGTGCTATTTATAGACCCTCAAGTTCTTGGGTCGAGTTGGAGATAATCCAGCTAACAAGTAGGAGATTTCTTGGCAAACTCTTAAAGATAATACTCCCAAGAGTCTATAGAAACAAACAGAAGGTTCTGAGGATGAGATTTGAGGGAGAAATCAATAGATCAAACTCTTAATTCGACCATGGAGTAGCAGAGAAAGAGTAGTTCTGATAAAACACTCTGCTTGATATAATGGCCTCACAATAGACCACTAAAAGGAATTAACGCTCCAGGGACAGTCCATTACCCTACCTTATCTAGCAGAAGATAAGACCAATGGGCAAACATTTCAGAACAGGACTCTGGAGAACATAACAGATGGGGACAAGAGCGTTATGGTAAAGGTGACGGGTGGACAAAGATCCATTAAACAATGAAGACGGTAGATGAGACGATGGGGAAGACGGTGGGAGAGATGGTGACCTTAGTTATGTAATGGTCATCTGCAGGTGCGTTATATGACCGTAACGCGCCAAGAGAGATGCGTTATAGAACTAAGGCGATAGAAGAGACGGAAGATGAGACGGAAGATGAGATGGAAGATGAGACGATGGCTTTGGGTTCTGAGAGAAGGTAATGGATTGGGGAAAGGGCGTTATGATGCCAATGATGGATTGACATTGGTCCGTTATAGAACAGAGACGGTAAATGAGACGCAGGATAAGATGATGGGAGAGACATTAGCTTTTTGGGTCCTGAGAGAAGATAACGGACTATGTTAGGTGCGTTATATGACTGTAATGCACTAGGCCTGATGCGTTATGGACCAATGGGTGACAAATGAAATGAAGAGTTTTCTAAACTTTGTCAAGTGGAAAAGGATGAGGAACCAGACCCAACCAAGGAGGAAATGACCTACGAAAGAGACCTTAGAAAATGAATTTTTTATATTTTATCAAACTTCACCAAAATTTATTTTTTATGAACAGTACCCCTTCATCTTTTTCATCTTCAACGACGGCGAAGGCGAGGCCGGAGGACAAGGTAGCCGGCCAACAGCGCTGGCTAGGGGAATACGTCAGCATTACAGAGTTGAGGAAGGTGTTGGCAAGCACGACAGTGTGGCGTTCATCAGAGATGAAGAGGTAGGCACCATTGCAGAACTGCGACGTGACCGACAGGCACCTCGCTCATGCATGCGGCCAGAGGAAGGGAAGAAGAAGGATGACAACAGGCTTGTATGTTTGTTGGCGGTTGGGAGAAAGAAGAAAAGGGGAAGACAAGCAAAGCTCCGACGGCAGTAGGTGATCGGCAGGTGTGTGTCTGTGGGCGGCTGGGCGGAAGAAGAAAAGGGGTAGAAAAGTACAGCTCTGACAGTAGTAGGTGACTAGCAGGCGTGTGTCTATCGATTGGCTGGGAGAAAAAGAAGAACAAAAGGAGGAGGTCGTGTGTGTTTACCAGCTGGCTAGGAGAAGAAGAAGAAGAAGAGGTCGTGTGCGTCTGCCTAGTGGGAGGAGGAGCGCGGCTATGTGGCATGGGTTCTTTGGCGGTGGAGAAGAAAACAAAGCATACAACAATAGCAACGAGTGATGAGCATGGCGGCGTGGCAGCGGTGCTCCGGTGGATGCCAGAACAGCAACAGCGTCAACAACGATGTTGTAGAGGGGCACGACGTGTCCCACAAAGCCGTGCGATCCCTCTGTGTGTGTGGCTCATGTGAACTTGCTACACATGTGTTCAAAGTGATGCACAAACGGGGGAGGAACAGAGGAAGAATATGGTGCATACGAACTATTACCGAATGGCAGAGGGTGAACAACAGTAGAGCAACAACAACGTCGGTGCATAAATGGGCCATGATTTTAAATAGAAAAGATGTAGCAGCAGATGGCAGAGGCAACAGGGATACGGTGCCTACGGCAAGAGGAACGCTAGTCTCCCATGCGTTTAAGATTGTATGGGTGCGTGAAGAAAAAAAAGGGGGGTTGGCTTTGCCCATAAAAGGGGCATGGGATGGTTATGCTTGGGGGTTGATTAGTTGGGGGTATGAGTTTCATTTTGTAAGTGTTTAGAGAGATCGTGGCTGCTCCCTCTCTTCTATATCTTTTCCTCTTCTTCCTCTGTTAGCTACGGCTCCTCTTATTCTTCTTTTCTTTCTACCTCTTGTTTTTCTTCTTATTTAGTTGCTACTCTCATTCCTCTTTTCACCTTTTTCTTCAAGCTTATACATCGCCATAAAGGGAGAAGAGAGGAAGAATGTAAGCTTTTGAAGCAAATTGAATGAAATAAAATAAAATTGCATTAACTTTACCTCTCTCAAAGGGCTAGAGCTCAAGTGCCTTGGGATGGTAGTCAACCTTTGCAGCACCTCATACTCCTTTCTAGCTGACTTTGGCCCATCATAAGCAGCCCCCTCCATAGAGCTTCCTTTAAGGGCCCTCTTCATGGTGATTTAGGGAGGTTTGGCAAGGTTAATGCCTAGAAGAGGAGTGTTGTGAGAGAAACAAGATTAGAGTGCCCTCCTATTTATAGAACCCAGTTTGTGGCCTAATCCCACTAGGATTGAGGTAGGATAACTTAAAAATGGGTTAGGATAGGCTTAGACATTGTTTAGGACTCTCTACCTGCAGGTTGGGACTCTCCAAGAGAGTCCCGATCAGAGCTACCAGGGATTCCCCATACGTGGTCTATCGAGCAACCGCGGGAGCCTTAAAACGGTCTGTAATGGACCGTTTCTGGACCCTCTACACACTTCGCCTTCTGAGAGCCTAAACGGCCCTGTGGAGACCGTTTTTAAATTCCAATGGTCTGTAAAGGACCGTGTCTATTATCTCTGCGGTCCAATGGGGACCGTTTACTACCCTTTTGGACGCTTGACCGAACAACCTTTAGCGGTCGATCATACGACCATCTGGTCATTCAAACGGTCATTTGGATGATCGTTTCAAACCTTGATGCCTTTATTTTGCCTTCTTTGCATCATTCCACTCAAGGTTTTTTCATCTCTCTCTCTCTCACTCTCCCGTGTAAGTTAGTCAGTTAAAGTCAAGCATACACATTCATTCACACATTAATTTGCAAAATCAAAAAAACATATCACGTCACTATCATATCATAGCATCCATATGTACATGAGTCGTAGGATACATCAGGTCTATCCCTCTGGGCCATCGCTGTCGCCCGTCCCCTTGTGCCTCTTCGATGGCGGGGCCATCGTAGAGCTCGCCTCCTCCCGGTGCCATCGACGCCACTCCTCCTCTCCCTCGTTCCTCCGGCAGCTGGAGGAACTCGTGAAGTATCCCCTAAAGGAGCTGTGCGTACCGTGTGTACCGTGTGTGCCACTCAGAGCTCCACTGCGCTCGGACCTCTGGCTTATCCCCTCTACGATCCCCTCCAGCCTCGCCACCTAGAGTCAGGACCGGTCCCACTCAGCCCGAATATGCTCCGTCACTGTGGCCCCAGCCTAGAGTCGCTCCAACTCTGCACAGAGGAGCGCTATCTCCACCGCGTCCTGTTGGGTCCCGGGTAGGTGAGTAGACGTGACCGCGCTATTGGGTTGTGTCTGTTGTTGTGTCTGTCTGTCTGTGCATTGTGTTGGTCTTCGGTCGACCCTGTTGTGACCCAGTGGTTGACCTTCGGCCTCGTGAATGTCCCGGACACTGTGAGACCTGTGTTTGTGTGTTTGGGGGTGTCCGAAGATGCCACATTATGTCGATTAGCGTGCTCATGAGTTTTGGGGTCCGGGTAACCCCATGCGTGTGCTCCGAGTATCCGTGTGGGGCCTTGGACTACGAGTCCAGTTGACCAGCCTAGGGCTGGAGATTTTCCACGTGTCACCGTGGTTTTGGACCTAGGGATTAGGCCAGATTGACGGCTCAGTGCTGTCGCATGTGACGGTCTTGACCGGAGTCTTGTGACTCAAGGACTGTTGAGTTTAATAGGTCTAGCAGGCTGTCCAGAGTCAATTGGTCGCGAGCCACTTCTTCCCTCATGTTACTCGCAATGGGTGCGTGCGTAGTTTTCTGTGTTCACGTCTGTGACCCGTCCACTAGTCATAGCTTCCACGACACGCGTGTGTCGGCCCACCGGGGGCACTGGTGTGGCATACCCGAGAGAAACGGTGAGTAGGCTGGTTACTGTAGGGCCCCTGCACACAGCCGAGTCTGGGCTCGGGGGGAATTACCAGCTAGAGGATAGGCCTAGGGTGTATGGTCTGAGTGTGCACACGAGGCTGAGGGTTCAGACCCGCACTGACGAGCGTGACCTCAGCTAGTCCTTGTTTTGTGAAACTTCTGGTTACTGTGCATGTCTGAGTCTCGCGCCCAGGGTGTTGTAGCTAGACACTTGTGACGCTGTGTAAGACGTCAGAGGACGCATCCGGTAGTTCTTCTAGCGGGAGGTGCTCCTGTCTACCGGTAGGTACAAACTCGAGTTTCATCAGACCGAGGTTCAGTAGTACGGTACTGTAGAGTAGATAGCTTTTTTGTTTACTTACTACAGCCTGTTGGTTCTACCGTACTTTCTTATTTTATTACTTTACTGGCTTATTTTTCGTGCGAGGTGGGGGTCCGTGGGATCCCTACTGAGCCAATGACATGAGGCTCACTCTTGTTTTTCAGGTGTAGCCGGGCCTTCGGGTGGCGCGACAGGTGTTCAGCGAGATTCTAGTAGTCGAGGTTAGTGCTAGTTGCCAGAGCCGGGATATGCCCCGTGTACTTGTACTTTTTCTTTTGTACTTATACCTTTCTTTCAGTTGACTGTACTTTTATTTGGACATGAGTTGTACTGGACCTTATAGCAGTTTAGTTATTTATTTAATTTCTGTATTATTATTTAGTTGTTGACGCCAGTTGCATTGAAATCTGTGCATTTTTCTATTCCATAAGAATTTTCCCTTTAAATCCATTAGGGCTAAAGTTCATGCATGGAGATTACACTAGATGCATAGTCCTAATAAAACATAAAATTCTCTATGTATAGTACATGAAAACGACTGAAATCAGAGGACTTTTATTCCTATCATCAAGTTTAAGCCGTTCATGAGATAACCTACCTCTGGTCTAGGCCTTGAACTTCCAATTCTTGACTGAAAGGAAACCCTAATTCTGCATGTCCTGTGCTAAATCAGCAACTTCTCGCCCCTCTATCTCCTAATTCTCTTGACCTAAAGAGGTAAAAATTGAAGGGTAGGTAGAAGACATAAAGGGTAACATAAAGTTCTAAAGACACAAATTCTAAATATCTCATTTAGGGTATCTAATTGACAGATCTTCCTAGGTCCGTTGCACAAGTTCCTAGGCTACTTGTGCTGAACCAGCGACTTTGTAAGTCTCTTTCTCCTTGATGACTTGATCTCCTAGGATGAAATTTTGAGAGAAGTTAGACCTTAGTATTATAAACAAATCCTTGTAAAGAACCTACCTGAAATAATACTTCCTTATCTTAGTTTCACCCGAGCCAAAAGTAAGGGTCGCGCAGGGTAGTTCTGGGGTCTATTTATAGGACTAGCTAGGGTTTCAGAAATTTGGACAACTTTAGAGTCCTAATTAGGTCACCAATCCGATGGTTGTGAAGCTGCCAGCTTGACGGTCGATAAGTGGGAAGCTATCGGCTTAGATGTCGATAAATGAGAAGTTGTCAGCTTAGCAGTTGGTAAATGGGAGCTATCGACTTAACTGCCGATAATTCGGAAGCTGTTGACTCAAATGCTGATAATTGGGGAGCTATCGGCTTAGCGATTGATAAGTAGGGGGCTGTCGATTTAGATGTCAATAGTTGGGGTGCTGTTAGCTTAGATGTCGATAATTGGGAAGCTGTCGACTTAAATACCGATAATTGGGAAGTTGTCTACTTAGCGACCGATAGGTAGGAAGCTGTCGGTTTAGATATCGATGGTTGGGAAGTTGTCGGCTTAGATACCAATGGTTAGAAAGTTGTCAGCTTAGATACCGATGTTTGGAAGGTTGTCAGCTTGGAAGCTGATGATTAGAATGCTGTCGGCATGACGCTGATGATCGGGGAGCTGTCGACACAGATGTCGATCATCGGGAAGCTGTCGGTTTAGAGGCCGATGATTAGGAAACTATCGACTTAGATGCCAATGATTAGGAAGCTATCGGGTCGAACGCCGATGGTTGAAAAGCTGAAGAGGAGGGTCGAGGAGAGCGGCGCTCAGTCGATACCCCAGAAAATATCCTCGAGAGGGAGAATCCCAATGCAAGGGAAGCTCGCCATGTCGCGTAATCGCCTCCTCTGCTCCTCGAGGTGTCCCAGCTCTGTTTCCACAGATGCCACTTCAGCCCTGGCAACGGCAAGCGCCTCACTTGCCCTCTCAATGGTTGCCTCGGCCAGCTTAGACCTGGCTGCAGTGAGGTAGCCCTCTTGTTCCTCGACTCTACCCCTGAGGGCATGGACATCTCGGTGACCTCCCTCCAGGACTTTCTCGAGCTGCTCCTCACTGCTCCGACGCTCCTCCAAAGCCCGCAAATATTCACTCTCCTGGGCCTTGATAGTAGCAAGCTCGTTAGGGGCCCGGGTCTCAAGGAATTCACGACGGTTCACATATTTCAGCAATAATAAGACTCGTCGTGACCACTCCTCCAAGGGGCAACCTAGCACTTGTAATGCACCGGTTAGCTGCATCACTACCACGTGCGCCCCTCAGTATGTGAGGGAGGGGTCGGCCAGCATCAGCGAGTGAAGAGTCAGCAACATCTGCCGAACTGGTGCATCCGATGTGGCGTGGCCAATCGAAGGTATCGCTGGAAGATTGAACTCCACCGCGCCATCCACGGCAGCCCACATCTCTGCATCCACCACAGCCGAAGAAGAGGGGAGCGCCACGGCCAAATCACTAGGGCCTCCCACTTCAATGGGTAACCCCCGGCCAGCTATCGCCAAGGGAGCTGTTGGAGCTGCAACTGAACCACCTAGCTCCGCTATCGCGAGGGGCTGCTCCTCCCTGCTCTCGGTCGGAGGAAGGGCGAGAAGCGGAGCTGACTCGGGCACCGCTGCTGAAGGCTCGACCACCTCTTCTATTGATGCCCCTCCTCCCCACGAACTGTAAGGCTGGCGAGCGTCTCCCCCAGGAGCTAGCCTTCCTCAGGTGTCACGAGCGGCCGGGGAGGTGGAAGGGGAACCATGAGCTTCAACCCGCTCCCCGACCGCAGGAACGACACTAAGCACTCCACCTCCGATGCTGAAAGCAGTTGTGGCTCGTCGACCTCCGCAGGGCCCGCTGCCCCCCTCCGCTTTGCAATGACCTTGCGGGCCTTGGCGGTGCGTGCCTCGGGGAGACTCTCGCCCTCCTGAAACACAAAAATGGGCCTTACGCCGATCAAGGCGGGTTGCCCCAAGCCTCGAGGAAGCGTAGGAGAGGTCCCGGAGGCCCCGTCTTACCTTGGTCACCAGAACCATTCTATCTTCCGGTGCTATCTCTCCCTCCTCCA
>JANBPO010005655.1:0-17931 GCA_024336825.1 Amorphophallus titanum | reverse complement strand
CACCCAATTCACCCCCCTCTTGGGTGCCATTGACACGGGACTTCAAGCAACTCCTACTCGAATACAAAGACTGTTTCGCCTGGACATACAAAGAGATGCTAGGGTTAAGTCCCTCCGTAGCGGAGCATGACCTGGCTATATCGCCCTCAGCCGCGCCAATCAAACAACCCCAGCGACGCATGCGCCATGAGCTGGAACTCCAAGTTGCGGCCGAGGTCAATAAGATGGCGAAGGTTGACTTCATCGAGCCATGCATCTACCTGATTTAGCTCGCCAATATTGTCTCAGTCAAAAAGAAAAATGGTCAAGTCCACATCTGCGTCGACTTCTGAGACCTCAATAAAGCTTGTCCGAAGGATGACTTCCCAGTCCCAATCACAGAAATAATGGTTGACATGACCACCGGACACGAAGCTCTATCTTTCATGGACGGATCATCTGGTTACAATCAGATCTGGATGTCCCTAAAAGATAAGAACTACACCACCTTCAGATCTCCCAAAGGGATCTTCAACTACAAGCGCATGCCCTTCGGTTTGAAGAACGCTGGTGCTACTTACCAGAGGGCCATGACCAAAATTTTTGACAAAATATTGCACAACATCGTCAAATGCTATGTTGACGACCTCTTCGTCAAGACCAGAAGGCGAGAAGACCACCTACGCGATCTGCGTCAAGTCTTCAAGCGTCTCCGACAATATGGGCTCAAAGTGAACCCCATGAAATGCGCCTTCGACGTATCCAGCAGCAAGTTTCTCGACTTTATCGTTCGATACTGAGGAATCGAGGTGGATCCTAGTAAGATCAAAGCGATCTGGGAGATACCACCACCCAGCAACCTCACTGAACTTAGGTCGCTCCAGGGTAGACTGACCTACATTCGGAGGTTCATCTCCAACCTCTCCGGTCGATGCGCGCCTTTCAACAAACTGATGAAGAAAGACGCCCCCTTCATATAGGACTCAGAATGCCAAGCAACTTTCGAGCAGATTAAGGAGTACCTCCTCACTCCTCCAGTCCTAGGGGTGCCTGTCAAGGGTGAACCCCTCATACTCTACATTGCCGCCATGGATGCCTCGCTGAGAGCTCTGTTGGCACAAGTCAATGAAGAAGGTAAAGAGCAGCCACTCTACTACCTCAGCCGAAAATTGATCGGTGCCGAGTATCACTACTCCCCCATGGAGAAAGTATACTTGGCATTGGTGTTTGCCATCAAGAAATTGCGACACTACCTCCTGTCTCATCGGGTTGAGCTCATATCTAAGCACGACCCCCTAAAGTTCCTTCTCAGACAACCCGTTCTAAAATGAAGATCGAAATAAAGAAGCTGGGCTACTATTGGCCCTCTATGTTTGATGGTTGCTGCAAGTTTACCAAGGCTTGTCAGAAATGTCAAGAGCACGCCAACGTGTCGAGAAGATCGCCTGTGCTGCTACACCCCAGCATACCGAGTTGGCCGTTCACTCAATAGGGCATGGACGTGGTGGGCCGCTACCAGCATCTGCGTCAGGATGCAAATACATCTTAGCAGCTACAGATTACTTCTCCAGATGGGTAGAGGCAATAGTAGTAAGAGAAGTCACGGGGGAGTTGGTTGAAAGATTCTTCCTGTAAAATATAATATTTTGGTTCGGGGTTCCTAGCCGAATTATCTCCAACAACGGCAGCCATTTCAGAAACCAGAAGCTTTATCGGCTGGCTGATCAATACAAGATTGACTGGAGGGCATATCCCCCAACAACCCTCAAGCCAATGGACTTACAGAGGCCTTCAACAAAACGTTATGCACTCTTGATGCGGGACGAAACGTAGACTCGACGCCAAGTTGGATATGGAACCTGGGACTCTAGCAAGCTCATGTTCGTCCCTTAACGAGAGAAGCGTCGGACTTGCACGGTTGAGAAACTGGCAGTGAGCTAGGGTGGTCAAACTCACTCTCATGCCCAGGTCAGGTCACGGGATGGGTCTTGCTCTCTCGCTCGCATCGATGATTGAGTTGATTGACGAGCTAGGATCCTAACTAAGCACATGCAGTGGCAGTAAGAACTTATACTAAGAGAGCAAACACAACTGCGAGAGGGTAGCAAGTTTACCTCCACGCTCCAGACGTAGGGAAGACGACCCCGGCCAAGTCGGTAACTCCCGGTTAATACAACAGTAATAATTAATTACAGTATTGAAAATAATGGCCCACTCCACGTAGGGAGGTAAAGGGTGACATGTAGGCCCGGGAGGACCGTTCTTGGGTTGACGGGCAGCACTTGACGGGTCCCGTGCGGTGGTTGGATGTGATTCCGGCTCGGCGACGTGCTGGTCAGCGGGACAGCACTCACAGGCGTACAAAGGTGCCACGTCCTCCGGAAGGCTTCTGGGGGTGGCGAACCACGGGGATGACAGCAGTAGGTCCTGAGACGATCTCCTGGAATGGCGGACACTGATTTGGCACTAGCGAGTTCGGAGATGAATTAACGGTGCCTCTCCTCTTTGCTGTCTGGTTCTAAAATTACCTGTGCAGTCCGGCGAGAACGGACGCTGCGATCAGCCCCGATGTCATAATGATGCGAGACTGGCGGCGTTGGAAAGCTATCTCGAAGAAATATGATCATGCATGCAAATTTAGTAAATTCTGGATTTATATCTCTCTAAGATTAAATACTAGTCAAAGTAAAATTTTCACTTCTTTTTAGGAGTCAGATTTTCCTGCTACGAGACAAGGTCATTATCTGTCTATTCACTCAAGCTCCTCGGAAGAATTGTATACTTATTGAGGAGGGTAAAATCGACATGGCCCATGCGTGACCCGTTAACGCCAAACTCGCGTTGGCCCAAGGTCGGCAACGCACATGACGGCCCCCCGACAGTCACAGCCTACGATAGGCGACCCAATAGGGCCGACCATCAGATTCGTCAGCTCATGAAGGGTATCGACCCGGACATATCGGACCTCGGATAACCCTCCGACGACCAAACGTTACTTCCGCCATCATTGGCCTCGACTCCAATAAAGGCAAGCACGTTTTACGGGTGCCGTAAGACTCGCCTAAAGGTCGCCCGACTCCGGAAGAACGGATGATCAACTGGAACCTCCCCACGATCGCGGAGGGACGTTACCCACGACTCACACCCTTCCCTGCTAAGGGATAGGCTTCCACCGGCAGGACAACCCCCATAAATGGAGGACGTTATCCCACGACTCACACCCTTCCCTGCTAAGGGATAGGCTTCCACCGGCAGGACAACCCCCATAAATGGACCTTCGACCAGGGACGAAGGAGGAGGCACACACACGGAGACAGACGAACACGTTGAGATAGACACACAACTGATAGTTACAGAGAACGCATTCTATAGAGGAGAGCACTGGTCCGCTTCCGAGCACTCTAATAACCCAGCACGCACTCTCCGAGCACCCGCTGGGCGTGGCGAGTACTCCTTCGGAAGATCAATCTTCACTCCAGGTTTGATCAATCGGCTCTCATCTTTATGTCTCCACTCCATCCTCTTTTGATTTCCGCTTTCCAATGTTTTGATTTAAGCATCGGAAGATTATCCCCTAGGATAACTCGCAAGACTTCTTTTGACATTATTTCTCTGGTGTTTGCAGACTTTTACGGATGGCCGAATGATCTTCACCAATAAATAAATATTAAAAATATAATAAAAAATTTAAGAGACCATTTTCTCATCTTTACACTTATGATTTCATCGTGTATCAATCATATTACAAGACAAACAATGTATCAACCCCAAAATTTTCATGGAGAGTTTATATGGAAGAGGAGTTTTTAATGCAAGGTTGTAGCCATATTTGTTTGAGGCTAGAATGTATTGGGCCTTCTGCTTGAGAAAAAATTGTGATCATTTCTGAAAAAGAATATTTAAAAATATATGTTATATATAAGCTATGACAAGAAACAACTATCAATCCTTTGAGGTTGTCACCAGATCAGCAGAGGTTGAAGCTGCCAACTCATCTAGTAAAGTCACAGCCACAGAGGACCTGCTGACAGAACAATCCATACAGCCACCATCAGCTGAATTAGAAACCCCTGATGAAGTCTGGGTAAAACAAGATGAAGGGCCCGAGGTACTCGAGCTCAAAGATTATATTCTAGACTTTGTTGACCTCCAACCAGCACCTCCGAAAATAAATAATGGAGGCCAAGCCATGGTCGATAAGCTGATTGAAGTCAACCTGGGAACTGAAGATGATCCTAGGTCGACCTTCCTCAGTGCCCAGCTATCAATTAAAGAACAGAAGCTATATCCCCAGCTGCTACAAGAATACCAGGATTGCTTTGCCTGGACCTACAAGGAAATACTAGGACTCAGCCCCGCAGTTTCACAGCATGAGCTAGCTATAAACCCTAAGGTCAAACTGGTAAAGCAGCCGCCATGGCGCATGAGGCCAGAACTCATCACTCAGACATGCAAAGAAGTAGACAAGCTCATTGATGTGGGTTTCATTGAAGAAAATCAATACACAACGTGACTGGATAATATTGTGCCCATGAAAATGAGGAATGGGCAAATCTAGATATGTGTAGACTTCTGAGATCTGAATAAAGTATGTCCCAAAGATGACTTTTTGGTACCAATAATGGAAGTCATGGTCGATGCCACAACCGGCCACGAAGCTCTATCGTTTATGGATGGGTAGTCTGGATATAACCGAATATGGATTGCGGAGGACGACCGGGTCCATACTACCTTCCGAACCCCCAAAGGCATCTACCACTACAAAAGGATGCCGTTTGGACTGAAGAACGTCGACGCAACTTATCAACGGGCAATGACCAGAATATTTGATGAGCTACTCTACCACAAGGTCAAGTGCTGCATAGATGATCTGGTGGTCAAGACCAAGAAAAAGGAAGACCATCTATAGGACCTCCAAGTTGTATTCTAGAGGTTCATGCAATATGAACTAAAGATGAATCCCATAAAGTGCACATTCAGAGTGTCGAGCAGTAAATTCTTGGGCTTTATTTTTAGATACCGAGGGATTGAAATAGACCCCGTAAAGATCAAAGCCATTTAGGAGCTACCTCCACCAAGGAACCTCTTTGAGCTGAGATCTCTACAAGATCGCCTGGCTTATATTCGGCGGTTCATATCCAACTTGTCAGGGCGGTGTCACCCCTTTCATAAGTTGATGATGAAGGATGTTCCCTTATATTGGGATGAAGAATGCCAGATAGCGCTTGACAAGCCTCCAAATTCACACGATTCTTTTCCAAAATGACGATGGGGTAAAAATCACTACTCCTAGACGACTTCTAATATTCTGATTAACATGACTGGTTCTAATTCATGCAACCATACAAAATCACCAAGTCTATGAATTAAAATATAAGATAAAGGTAGGTTTAGAAGTACCTTCTAATGATTGCAGCCTGCCTTGCCGCTTTGGTTCACCTGGTTGCTCATCACGATGCACTAGCTCCTTCATCAGAGGACAACGGACAATTCTATGATCTGCGCTTCCACAACAGATGCACTTGCCTTGCTTCCTCCAGCAATCCTCCAACCGATGCCCACCTTCGTCGTAATGCTCACACTTCTCTTTAACAGGGACACTCTACTAATCCTCCTTCTTACCCTTCTTATCTTTATGACTACCATTGCCACCATTCGGCCTCTTCTTCCTGTTGGTTGGCACACTACCCTCGGAACGATTCGCTCCTTCCTTCCTAGCAAGCCTTCTCAAAATCTGCTCTGTCATATCAAGAGCATCCTCTAACACCTGATCCTTCTTCACCATCTCGGCAAACCCCTGAATCTCTAACGGCGGTAACTGCGGGATATACTCTACCCTTAACCCATTCAAAAACCTCTTAGCCTTCATCTTCTCCGTACTAACTAATTGAGGGGCATAGTGAGCTAACCTAGAAAATTGGGCTTCATACTCTGCTACAAACAAGCTCCTCTACTTTAGTGACGCAAACTCAGTAGCTTTGTTCTTGCGAACCTGCTCTGAAAAATACCACCCTTTGAGAAACTCCACAAACTTGTTCCACGAAACCTGATCATCCGGCAACATCGCTTCTATTGCCTCCCACCAAGCATGCGCATCCTTCTCTAACTGGTACGTAGCTAACAAAACCTTCTCCTGATCGACACACTACATAACCCTAAAAATCCTCTCTATCTCCTTAACCCAATTCTCTGCCTCATCGAGATCGATAGACCCACTAAACCTAGGGGGATTCATACCCTAGAAGCTCCTATGCAAATCTCCCGTACCCTGACGGACACCACCCTGGGCTACCTGTTGTAAAGCCTGACTTAACCCTCGAACCGTACACTGTATCTCCCGCCACTGAGCATGCTCCGCAGCCATCTTAACCTATAACACAATTTCATAAGGGTTAATGACTTAATATCTTTTTAACTTTATTAAGATTATCACAAATTTTACCAATTAGCCCCATGGTTCTACCCCATTCTCACCGGGTGCCTATCAGGTGACTGACAATCAATATTTATCATATAGACTTAGACTCAGGACCTAGCCCTCCCATAGAGCATAAATGTTCCGACTGTAGGTCTTGAAGTGCAACTCCACCTCTGTGTACTCCTCCCAGGGATTCGGGTCCCTGGCGAACTCCTGGTAGAAGCAGAACGGCCCGTTGAAGAAATGACGGACCCATACATTCAGTGGCACTCTCAGAGTCTATGCCGCTCTCTCTCTCCCTACCAAAGCCAAGTCCCTCTAGGTCTTCAAGAGGTACCGATAGCTGAAAGGTACCCGGTACCTCCCCTGCCTGTCACTGTGACTGCGATGGAGGTCATCCAGCACTACCTCCTTGTATCCCTCGCCGCTGATCGGCAGCCCGGAAATCCTGAACAGAGACCACAAGTCCAGTGAAGTCTCTCCCTCTACTATGGCCACCGTGTTCCAACGGCGGTTGAAGCGCTCTAGCAGCCCTTACAATAGCCTAGTGTAGCAGGGGTACGCGTACAAGGCAGCAGTCACCGCATACCTAATCCCGGCTCGCTCCAATAGTACACGGTAGTGATGGATAATCCCCATCAGCCACTCCGTGGCACCCTGGCAGTAATAGTGCGACGGAATCACGGCCCAGTGACCGTACCAGCTAGTGACAATCTGTCGCATGACTCCATCTAGCATGCTGTGGTCATCATAGCCCTCTCCAGCATACTGCAAGCCTATGGGCTCCAATACTAGTCCGACAGTCCCCTCTATCTCAATGCGATGGTGACTGTGCAAATCCCAAGAAGTGGGCCCCAGTGGCCCAACTCTGACCCGTGACCTCTCTGCTCTGCCAAAGAACCCCAGGCACTCAGCACTGGGAAATTATCGCTGCCACCAGTAGTCCTCCGAGAAGCTAGGGTAGCTATAGGAGGCTACCCCATGCAGGCTGTCCCTGCCGATCAAAATAGCCCACTCAAGCCGACGACGGGCTTCAAGAATCCACGAGTCATCCTCCTCCATGCCAAGAGGAATGTAGCTTTGGAGAAACTCAAACAAATGTCGATCCTGGGGGAACTCCAACGGGTAGCCTCCACTCCTGTCATAGATGTACATGCTGCCAGCCTCCTGTATCCTGGCCGCCTCCACGGTCCCGACTCCAGCGGCTCTCTCGCCAAGGGGACCCTCAGCCACCACAGTATGCCCACTATCCAGTTGCTCTATGCTAGCCACAGCAACCACCGGCGGGCCTAGAGGAGGCATCTGTCGATCGGTCCTCTGCACCCAGTGATCCTCCTCGCGGGCCATCCGTCTCAGGACCCATCTATCTCTGCCAACGCACGCCATAGCTGCAAGACAAAGCATAGAGAAAGGGTCAGAACTATTTTCTTCCCAAATTAACTAAGAAGGAAAAGGACAACTGGTTGGAAGAATATGTGGAGCTTTGTGAGCGCGTCGAACTTGAGGAATTCCCCCGTGCTGTCACTTTGTGCTCCCGCGTCCACTTGTTGACTTCACGTACTGGTACGGCACACGAACTACACCATAGGACTGAGAATTGAACGAACTGGGGCTGAGTGGGGCCACGGGGCTGGAGGGCGAGCACGACCCCTGGGGAGTTCGCCCTCCCTGGGGAGTGCGGCCACCCCTAGGGTGAACTGACCCCGAGGCAGGTCGTAACCGCCAGGGATGGCCCTCGGGGGTCTTCTCCTTTCTTATGGGGGTGTCCTTTGAGGGACACTCAGCTTCTAGGGACTAGGACGGGCCCCTGGGGGCCGTTGTTCTTCGGGTTATTGTAGTCGCTCGCAAGGTGTTCAGGTAAATGCCCGACACACCCCAGATTGTCGAACGACTTGGGAAAATGGCTGAGGGGCCTCAAGGCGGGCCTTGGGTTGAAGAAAGGAGCTCGTGGGAGCTAAGGAGCGGCATCTCAGGGATGTGAGTTGTGCCTCAAGCTACGTGCCATGTTGCACGACGAGTTGGCAGGGTAGGCTCGAGTAGGCCCGAGTGCTAGAGTTAAGTGGCTTGTTGCCACAAGTCTGAGTGTCGGGGTTGGCCCTGACTTACTGGGGGGGTCATTGTAGGACCCAATTGAGGTGCTGGAACCACGGGGTGGCCCACGGTTTGGTGTAGATGGGCTGGAATACACGTGCCTACAAGGTGTTCGACAGAATGCCGAACACACCTGTGCGAGCCGTATACGCGTGCGATAGGCCTCCAAAGCCTGTGGTTGGCTGTGTTAGGTCTCCCTTTGGCCTTGGAGGGTTGAAAGAAGTGTCTCGGGGTTGGCCCTCGACCCTTTCACTGTGTGCCACATGGCGTGGCCTAATGTCGAGGCACCCTCAGGTGGCTGCGGGAGGCTATGTAGGATACGAGCAAAGCCCATATGTGAGTAGTCGAGATTGACCCCGGATAGTTGCTTGTGTCGCCGCATGTCATGGCCAGCTGGTCAGGGCCCCTGTAGGGACCCACAGGGTTGTAGAAAGGGCTAGGTAGTCCATGCCTGGAAGGTGTTTGGGGAAATGCCTGAGCCCTTATTTCTAGTCATTTTGTCAGGAAATAGCCTGGGTACAACAATAGCTTATTCATAGTCTCCATCATCATCATATAGAGTCCAGCAACGCACGATATAAAGAGTTTGATGACGCTCATAGACACCCCCACGAGCTCAAAGAGGGTGATTACATCCCGGCTCTGACAATTGGCGACTTACTCTAACCGTACGAACCACGACGAGTCTCTGACGTGCCTCTCGATGAACCCGCCTCACCTAAAAACAAATGGGTGAGCCTCATTTCATAGGCTCAGTAGGGATCCCACGGACCCCCACCTCGCAACACGAGAAACAAGGCCACAAAGTACGTACAAGCATGGAAAGTAATGCTACCTAACTGGAGTGCGACAGAAGCAACAAGCAATAATAAATAAATGAAAAAACTCACTATAACTAATCACACCGAGCAAACCAACCGCGGTTCGACAAGGAAACAAGTCCGTACCTGCCAGAAGATAGGAGCACTATCCACTAGAAGCAAGACCGGATGCATCCCCTGACATCTTACAATGCACCCAAGTGTCTCCCTACATGCCCCAGGCAGAGACTGAGACATACAACAAATACCACGAACAAGGGCTAGTTGGGGTCACGCTCATTAGTGTGGGTCTGACACCCCCAACCACGTATGCACACATAGATCATGTGCTCTAGGTCAGGCCCTCTAGCTGGTTTTCCCCCCAGCTCGGATGCAGGCTGCAAAGACGAGGGGCCCTACGGTAACCAGGCTACAAACCGTCTCTCCGGGTCATGCTCTCCACCACTCCCAAGTGAGTCCGCACCCGCGTGTGCAGGAAAGCTACGACTAGTGGACAGGTCACTAGAGGTAAGACTCGACTATCGAAAGTCATCGATCGAAAAGGAAACGGAGTGGCGGTCCATCCGGGACTGCCCTCAGCCTAGCGGTCCTCTGTGGACCGCAAGGCAGACCTAGCGGTCTCCTTGAGACTGCCAGGTTGAGCCAAATGGTCAAGCCGTGACCGCAAGGGAATGAGTCACGGGGGCCTAGTGGTCTATCACCAGGTCGCTAGCCCAGCCAAATGGTCCTCACCAGACCGCAAGGCAATGGTAAACGGTTGTGCCCTGACCGCTAGCCAGCACGTGGCTCTCAACGATCAGAAACACGCACCCCAAGGGTGCACCGGTCAAACTGGAGAAACGGTCATGAGCCGACTGCTAATCTGAGGGTAGCGGTCTATCGTGTGATCGCCGCCCTGGGCCTGGCGGTCCCATGGGGACCGTTAAGCCCTGCTGACATTCAAAGTTTCCTAGCGGCCCTCTGGGGGCCGCCAGGGGAGCCTAGCGGTCCCTGGAATGGCCGTAAGGCTCACACGAGTGCAAAACTAGCGGGAAAAGTCAAAAACTCTGATCCATGCCCCGATCATCGCCCGATGATGGGGAAACAAAGGGGAATCCATCCCCAACCCTCCTAGCACAGTAATGAGTGACTAGTCAGGGTCACGTCTGTCAGCGTTGGTCCAACTCCCCTGACCACGTGTGCACACATAAGCTCAATGTCTTGAGCCAGGCCTCTAGCTGGTTTTCCCCTCCCGTTGGACTCTAACGGTAAGATAAAGGGGCCCACGACAACCAGCCTACTAACCGTCTCTACCGAGAACTACCCCGCCACCACTCCCAGGTGGACCGACACAAAGTGTCGTCAAGTTACGGCTAGTGAAGGCTCACTAGACACAGAGACTCAAAACACCAAAGTACAGATTAGCCACACAAGTACCCGACGCACGTACTACAGGGCACAAAGCAACGCACAAAATAATCGCCAGACTCAGGATAGACAACTAGACCTGCTAACACAACAATCCTTGAGTCACACGACTCGGGTCAAGATCACAGCACAACACAGTAACATACCGTCAAATCATTCTAGTCCCTAGGTCAAAACCACAGGAAAACACAAGTCCTCAGCCCCTAAGCCGCACATCGGACTCTCGATTCTGTATAACAAATAAAAATAGAACATGAGGGATCACCAAAGCCCTTGAACCACATAAACACGTAAATTGAGGTAAGATGATACCTCCAAGCGTCCAAATCACAGTTTCGATCCCCACGGGATAGCTGAGACACTCACGAGGTCACATGTCAACCACTAGGTCACAACTGGGTTGACCGAAGACCAATCGATCCTTAAAACCATCCTTGAAATACACGGCACACACTGTGGTATTATGGCACTCCCGAACACCCAATAACACAGTCACAACCCTCATAGGATGTCCAAGACATCCACAGAACAATGGGCTAACCATGGGTTCGAAGCCAAGCCAACTGGAAGCCAAACCAACAAGAACACAACGCCCCGAACAAATAGCGATCTTACCCCTGGCCGCTACTACGCATTCGTGGTCTTAGTAGGGCTACTAGTTGTTGACACCCGTTTTAGCCCATAAGTTGTGTTATTTCTCTTATTTATCTCAGTGATGTCCTAAATTAATCGTTATTTTGGAGTCATCTTTGAGCCTATTTCGAGCCCATTTATTAGTCATTTCTAAGCCCATTAAGCCTTGGAGCCATTGGAGGATATTTTTATTTTTTATTAAAAAAATAAAAAATAAAAAAAATGATCACGATCAACTATTGACCGGTGTGGTCAACTGTTGACTATCACGGTCAACTATTGACCATCGCAGTCAATTATTGACCACCCCTTCCCTTCTTCTACCTTGAGAGTCCCAAGTGTTCTCGACTATTTCTAGGCGTTTTTGTCTCCAGGGACCACCACTTCCTGGGGATATAATGGACCAATGGTGGGGCATTATAAGGACTATAGCGCACCTCTCATGGGCCGTTATGCCCTCCAAAATGACTGAAATCCATAGAAAAACATGAAATATAACGCACCTCAACAGGGGCGTCATATGAGTTTAACGCACAGGGACCGGGGCGTTAAAGGCAACAAACCTTTAACTCAAAACATAGGGACTATAACGCACCGGGGAAGGCGCGTTAAAGCCACTCGAACATGAAAATCCACAGAAAACTCAGACACAGACGATATAATGCACCTCTAGGGATGCGTTAAATGACCATAACGCACCGAGGTAGGCGCGTTATGTCACCTAGGTTTCGTGACTCCAGAGGTCAGAATTGGAAATCCCTCCTAATCGATCGAAATCGACGGGGGACGTAACGGAATACAAAACCTGCTGAACCTACCAACCCACACCGATCATACAAGCCTAAGCATGCCACTAGAAATGAAATACGATGCCCATGGAATAGATTTCATCAATTAAAAGATAATTTAATGCATTAAAAGATTAAAAATACACTAAATAAGAATATGCACAAAATACGAGGCAAAGGGCGTCGAACCACAGCGCAAGTGGTACCGGCGGTGTCCTAACAGGATAAGGTATCCATCCCCCTACCTGGGTGACGACGAAAATGGCGATACGACGACAAACTGGTGAGAGGGTGACACGGCGCCTCATGGCCCGGCTCGACTCCACGTTTCGCGAATCGAGGAACGGTGGGTGTCAACGCGATCCTCGCGATGCAACGAATCCAACGGTACCTCTCCGACTTTGATCAGCGACCGTCTGGACCAGGAAACGAGAGAGACATGCAAACTGAGAATAAACCCAAAAATCTCCAAAAATAAGAAATGCACAGAAAACGAGGAAGATGGCGACGGATGGCGATGTAGAGGGCGTCAACAGATTCCTGACGAGATGAGGAGTCTGATCCCCTACCTTTTGCGTGGCGAGGATCGCGAATCGGTGTAGATCAGGTGATGGGGGTCACATCGTCTTCTTGCTCGTATGCGTCTCCACGCTTCATGATCCGAGGGAAGAAGGGCACTGGCGCGATCCTCACATCGAGCACGTCCCGTCGGTATCTCCCACGCATCGAACGGGATCCATTTGGACCGTGAACCGAGAAAATGGGGGTGGAGGAGAGAGAATGTGTGAGATGGGGAGAGAGAGAGGGTTTCGATGGAGAGAGAGAGAGTGAGAAACGAGAGAGTGAGGAGAGAGAGAGTGGGTTGAGATATTTGTGAAAAAATTTGATTTTTCGACACCACGGCCCAAGAGGGTCAATTGCCCTCCCAAGCCCAACCTACCACCCATGATCCATCCGGGGCTGCTTCCCCATCTATTAATGTTCATGAACTCATCCAAGCCTTGTCTTAGTTGGACGACTCCCAAAGACAGGCTATTCAATCTGCTCTGAAAGGGAAATCTATCCCTTCTTCTTCCAATCCTCCACCCCCCGCGGGTAATCATTCACCTCTGCATGGCCAGGCGGCCTCTCAAAGAGCTCCTTCCCGTCCCGCTACTCCGATTTTAGTCACGTCGGTTCAACTGGCAATCCATTCCGCGGCTAGGCCCCAATACCCTCCACCTCCTCAAATTCTAAGGAGGCCTATGCCAACTGCATATCATTCTTATCCGGCCCAGGTCGAGTCTGACCCCAACACCATCCTCCTCCAGAAGATTGCTAACATGGAGGAGCAGTTGAAGAAGGTGACTGCACCATAGAATGCCCCAGAGATAGCTCTACCTACTTTGCCAGTGTTTCATCTGCCACCATCGGAGATGCCGAATTTTCAGCGTTATAACGGGACAGGCAACCCGTTTATTCACTTAAAAGATTTCATGTACGAAACATCTTTCTGGAAAGACAATAAAGTGTCTTTGGCATATTTGTTCAGAAGATCACTAGATGGCCGGACACTAGAATGGTTCTACTCTCTGGACCTCGCGGAAGTCGGTGACTTTGATATTGTCCAAAGAAAATTTCTGCAAAAGTACAAGGACCGTGTTGGCCCTTCTTTGTCCGTAACTTACTTAGTTGCTGAGAAAATGAAGCCCGAGGAGGACTTCATATTGTTTACTGACAGATGGAGAGCGATGGCAGAAAAATTAAAAGACACATTGTCAAAAACTGAGCAAGTAAAATTGATAATTGCTAATGCAACACCACAGTTCCGGCACATTTTGGCCATGAACAAGTTAACCACCATGGAGGAATTGTATGAAAGAGCTCGATATATACAGACCCAAATGAAGGACTCGCCTATTATGGGCATGTTTGAGCTGAAGCCAAGGCTCCTAAGGAAAACTAATGCTGCAAATCCGAACGGCCCCACCACTGAAGTAACGGTAACTAACGAGCAAGTTGGAGCAGTTGGTAACCCTCCACCCTTCCGCCACCCACCAAACCCACGACCCCAACAAACCTTCCAACCTCCACCACAACAAACCTTCTTCACCCCGCAACAACCTCCACCACAACTTCAAACCTACCAACATCCCCAACCCCAACACGCTCAAGCCTTTCGACCTCCACCTCCACCACCAAACCAAAATCAACCCCACAACCCTGCTCCTCCACAATACCATAATGTTCCTCCGCCAAACCATTATGAGCCTCAACAGCCTAGGAGGCCCATGGGCCCGAAAAGAGCCGAGTACCCTCCACTGCCCGAAAGTCTCCCGGATATTTTTAATGCTTTAATGGCCGCCAACTTGCTCCACTTGCCGAAGGAACGAGCAGTCTGGCCACAAAATGTTGATACCTCCCGGTATTGTGTTTTTCACAGGCAGTCGGGTCACAGCATCACCCACTGCTTCCACTTCAAAGATTATATATATGATTTGAATGATCAGGGAGGTATTGATTGGGAGGAAATGAAGAAGGTGGTAGCCTCCATGAAGGTGAGAAGGCCACCCCGTCAGCAGCAAGCTCAGCAGCAACAGGCCCACAGCAGCAGCCGGCTCCTGCTCCCCAGCCTAACATGGGGATCGTCAATAATCCATTACCGGGACACCCGGTACAAAATCAACAAGTTAACCCTGTCTCCTCGATCCGCGAGGTGGAAAGAGGGCAGCGATGGAAAGAAGAAAGTGCCTCTATCGGGGCCATTAACGAAGAAACCCACCAACCACCCCGCTTACTCAGAACTCCTCAACATACAACTCCTCAACCTTCACGTCCCCTTATACGCTCTACCATGCTAGGGTTGCTTCACCCAAACTCCATTCCCGCATGGCCCCTGCTCATTCGCCCACCAACACATACACCTCCCCCGACCAACCCTACGCCAAACAGGCCTCTCCTTATTCGCCCCTTGTCGGCAACCGCTCCTCCACAGACTAATCCTCCACAAGCCACCCCTCCACAATCCACTCCATCACAATCAACCCCACCACAACCAGCACCGCAACAACCAACTCCACCTTCCACCACCATGCCTCCGCGATCCTTACTCCGCCCGCCACTTACCCAATCTCGCCCTGCACCCACGTTGGCAAGGCCTAATGCAATCACCCCTCCTACTACCAATTCTCCACCAACTGTCAGCACACCAGCCTCCACTTCTTCTCAACCTCCACCCGCCCCGACAGAGGCGTTCGAGACTATGGTGCTCCGGAGTGGGCGCATGTTTCACAGAATATTTCCCCAGCCGGAGCAGGAGCCCGCATAGGACCAACCGGAATAGGAACAGGAGTCCGTGCCAGGCACTGAGTATGATCTGTTAAAACATCTGGATAGAACACCGACTCGAATTTCAATTTTGGAGCTTATTAAAAGATCCATTGTACATCAGAGAGCTCTAAAGCAATATCTTGAAAGAGTGATGGTAAATGAAGACATAGCAGCGGAGCAAATCACTACAGTCCTAGCTTCCATCAGCAGTCAGCCGGCAATCACCTTTTATGAACATGAACTAGCTCCGCAGCCGGCCAGAAAGTATGCTCTGTGCATTACAGTGGATATCAATAAAGTGTCGGTCAAGCAATATTTGGTAGACACCGGTGCTTCTATTAATGTTTTGCCCCCAAGCACCTTGAAAATGTGTGGCATTCCAGAGAGCCAAATTCGGTCATCCACCATCACAGTCACTGCCTACGATAACACTAAGAAGCCGCCTCTGGGCATGATAACTTTAAAGGTGGGATTGGGTCCTGTTACCATTACAGCAGATTTCCATATTCTTGACATGGACCCAACCTTCAATGGTATTCTAGGACGCCCTTACATACAAGAGCTAGATGCTGTGCCTTCCACAAATCATCAATGCATCAAATTTCCGCACAAAGGGCGCATCATTAAAGTGACTAGCATGCCGATTTTACCAGTTGAAGATATACATTCGGCTACTTCTGTTCCCTCTATATGACCGGCTGATAGGCCATTACTGTCAGTGTTTGATGTTGCCGATCTGTCGTAAAGTTTAGAAAAGGTTGCTCCGTCCGCTCCTCCAGCTGTTCAAGTACCACTCCAAACATCCAAAGGCAAGAAGAAGAAGAGTTTGATAAATACGCCTGGATGGAGTATTCTGATGAAAATGGGCTATCAGTCTGGCAAAGGGCTGGGCATCAACTTGCAGGGTAGGACAAAGCCCGTCAAAAATGTTAAAATGATCCCACGAGGCGGCCTGGGATACAAAGGGCCGAAAGAAGAAGAAGCTGATGTAATAGGTGACAAGCCGTGGGCGGCTATGACTTCCACTCTGAAGACCAGCAGGAAGCCACTCACGTGGACACTATATTCTCACTTTGTGAAAGGGTCGATTCAGCAGCAAGAGCCTGAGCAGACTACAATCCTTACTTCTATGCTAGACTGTCAAGATGTGCATGCCAGACAGTTTGCTCGGCACTTGGCCCCATGCTACAGTGTACAAAATACTTTAAACATGGCATGTATGAATCATGAAATGCATTAGAAATTACATAAACACTCTTATGAAATCTCCAGGTATATAACGGATCAGGACCACCCAGTTACATACTATAACGGACCGGGGCAGGACCGCTATACTCAATAGAACTCATAAAAATCCACAGTCAAACGGAACTATAACGCACCCGGGCAGGCACGCTATAAGACTATAATGCACAGAAGCAGGGGCGTTAAAGTCAACAGGCACACAACACAATAGACAAGGGCTATAACGCACCAAGGGTGAGGCGTTATAGTAACATAACGTGCATCTCATAGACCGTTATGCCCACCAAAATGATCAGAATCCACAGTTAAACTGGGGATATAACGCACCTAAACAGGGGCGTTATAGGGATATAACGCATAGGGACAGGGGCGCTAAAGACAGCGACACCCAACACAACAGATAGGGGCTATAACGCACCACAACAGTGGCGTTAAAGTCACCCGAACTTGAAAATCCATAGAAAACTCACAGTTTCATGCATGATATAGCGCACCTATATCGGGGCATTAAAGGATAATAACGGACCTAGAGGAGTCTGCCACAAGGGGATATAACGCACCTCTACAGGCATGCCAAATGACCATAACGTATCAGGGCAGGCGTGTTATATCACCTGGGTTTCGAGATTCTGGAGTTCGGAATCGAAACCCCCTCCCGATCGACCGAAATCGATGGGGGACGTGAGGAAACATGTTTCTAAACTATCCTACCATGCCATACCAACATTCTAAACCTATGCATGCCATCAAAATTAAAAGACGATACCCATGGAGAAAATTTCAAACATTATGAACTAAAAATGAACTAAACGAGAATATGCAAGAAAAATGAGGCAAAGGGCATCAGACCACGGCGCATGTGGTACCGGCGGTGTCCTAACGATGCAAGGAGTCCATCCCCCTACTTGGACTACGACGAAATCGATGATTCGATGCCGATTCGGTGAGAGGGTAACGAGACACCTCCCAGCCTGACTCGGCTCCACGCTCCGCGGATCGAGGGAAGATGGGAGTCAATGCGATCCTCGCGATGCGACCAATCCAACGGTACCTTCCTTGCTTCGATCAGCGACCGTTTGGACCAGAAATCGGAAGAGGAACGTAAATCGAGAAATTAGTGTAAAATCACCCAAAATGAGATTTGCACAGAAAACTATGAAGATGGCGACGCATAAGGCATCAACAGGTTCCTGGCGAGGCGAGGAGTCCGTTCCCCTACCTCTTGCGCGGCGAAGACCGC
>JANBPO010005654.1:0-21840 GCA_024336825.1 Amorphophallus titanum | reverse complement strand
GGGCTTTTGTCTAATTATCTCAATTCAACCTAATTTGAAGCTTAATTGTGCTTCATTGCATTTTTTCATTGTACTTACAACCATTTGTCTTTGACTGTCTTAATGCATCATCATGGTTAGATGTGAATAAGGTCAGGAGCATCAAGGGCAGGACGATCTGGGGTGGGCCCACCTCACGTAAGTTGATGTTGGAAGAAGAAAAGTCAAAGGTAGTTATTGTGGTAAGGAGATACATGGCAAAATTATTAGAGGAAAGCAACATTTGGCAGGGATAAGAGGAAAGGTCAAGTAATGCGACAAATGTCCCCGACGGGTGGCAAAGAAAATGCGCCAGTGCCTTCTCGGCAAAAAGGATAGGATGCAACGAAGGGCTGAAGATCAGATTGAAATTGTTGAAGAGATTTCAGGCATAGTAAGCAGAAGGGGAAGGAGGGATGATGATGATGAGGAAGGCACTGAGGATTCAGATTCAGAGTTGATGGAAGCAGTAGAGCGTGAACAAGCGGCTTGAAAGAAGGGAAAAGCACCGATAGGTTCAGGGACCTACTTTAGGACACCTGGTGCACCACGACATCCTGACACTGGTGCAGCCTCGCAGAAAGTAGGTCCCATGGATAGCTATCTGCACAAAATGCAAAGTGCTATACAACCAAAAATCAAGCAAGCACTGAGAGGGGTCAAAAAATCAGCTGATGTTGTAGGGCATACATTTAAAAGTATTTGCAAATGATTTTTCCATGCAGGTGTGCTTGCACGTGCAGCTGAATCAAAATATTGGTCGCCCATGTTTGATGCCATAGCAGATGTTGGCCCTGGCTTGAAGGCCCCGTCACATCGAGACATTTATGGCCGTGGCCGTGAGGGAGAGGTTGAGGAGCTTCATCAGTGGGTTGAAAGTTTCAAACATATCTGGATGGAGAGAGGATGCACCATTATGTGTGATGGCTAGACTGGTACTATGAGGAAGTCTATGATCAACTTTCTGGTTTATTACATCAAAGGTACAATATTTGTGAAATCAGTTGATACATCAAATTATGAAAATAATGTAAATTATTTGTTTCATTTAATGGATGACATGGTAGAATAAATTGGAGAGGAACATGTTGTGCAAATAGTCATCGATAATAAAGCCAATTACAAGGCTGCAAGGAGGAAGTTGATGAGAAACGCAAGTATTTATATTGGCTCTTATGTGCAACACATTGTCTGTACTTGATACTTGACGACATTGGGAAGGGAAAAATGTGAAGAAGACAATTGAGAGGGCACATAAAATCACTCGGTACATTTATGGCCATCGACAATCGTTGTAGATTGAACTCGGCCTCTGACCACTCCATTTGTCACGAGGGGTCTATAATTTACAAGACCAAGTGTAGGTTATGGAACCCTTCCCTGGGGGGGGGGAATTTTTTGTGGGGAGGCGATACGCCTAACAAATGCGAGATTAACGTCCCAAAATTTAATATGATAAATTGCGGGTGCAACAGTGCCCTACACCTCCCTTACCTCCTTTCGCACCCCGCTCTTACCCTTGCCGACTTAAGTATCGGAGGGTTTTCCCTAGGATAACAATCGCGCCCTCTGATCGCTTCTTTCCATTTTGCAGAACTCCGTCTTGAGGTGGTTATTTACAACTCATCTGGGACCCGTGTTGCCCTAGATCCGACGGCCAGCGACTTAGCATGAGATCTTGTCTCTTCATCTGACGTCGTCTGTGGGAAAATGAACAATAAGCTAATATGGTGCGTAGGAGCAGTAGCATAAGGGTGAACGGTGATAAGGGGAAGGCGTCGGCGGCCGTGAACCAAGAGCTCGCGCCGTTATACTCAATGACCGGCCCTCTTCCCAACGCTCAGGCCAATGCCCCACCCCCACCCCCACCTCAGGGGGGACAACCCGCTATGGTGGATCCTGAGGTTGCTTCATCATCCAATATGGCCGCATCATCCACAGCATGGCGGGCGAACCTTCTCACCCCCCGCCCCCAGCTACAGAACAAGAGGCTTCCTCCAACCCGCATAGGGGGAGGAATGACGCGCGGCAACCCGTCCCGCCGATGGAAACTGCCGTCCCAACTGCACGATGACAGGGAGAAGAGCGAGAGCGCGCAGGGAGCCCCCCAAAGCCCTCTCGCACCCACCCGGAGCTTACTCTTCAGCTCCAGGACTTTGAGCGGCGATTCACCGAGTAGGAACAAGCACTCCAAGCTCTGCAGCAGAGCTCCATGAGTAAAGAGGATGAGGAGCAATCCCCGTTCTCCCTTGAGATTTTAGAAGTCAGGTTATCCCCCAGGATCTCCCTCCTGGCCTTCAAGTCCTATGATGGCCTGGACGACCCGACCGACCACTTCAACAGTTTCGACGCCCTAATGACTCTGCAGGGTATGTCAGACCCCATCAAGTGCCGAGCGTTTGTCACCACTTTGGTGCAAGGGGCTCAAGCATAGTTCCAAACTCTCGCCCCAGAAGCATCACCGTCTCACGGCAGTTCGGGCGACTATTTAAAGAGAGCTTCGTCGGGAGCGGCTATAATGACCCGAGCTTTTTGGATCTTGCATCCGTGAGTTTCAGAGCGATTCTGCGGGTCTCGGATTGAATTTTATAGAAGGCTGACTTTCTGCGTGGCATGAAGTAGACTCGCTTGAGACGGCAGTCAACCATGGCACCATAAAGTTCCAGCCAATCTATACCAATAATCGCGTCACAGTTGGCTAACTATAATGCATAAAGCCTCGCTAGCAGTTTCCGACCACTGACCATAACCGGAGAATTTTTCAAGCACAGAGGAGTAGACATGTAATTGCTAGACGGCAACTCCATGAGCAATTCACAGGAAACTTCATTCACCGGCTTTTCAATACGCACAATAAGATCCTCGGAGATAAAAGAATGGGTTGCACCTGAATCGAAAAGAACACGCGCTGAGCGATCATAAATTGAAATCGTACCTTCGATCAGATTAGACGCCAATGCCTCCACACGAGTGATGTGGGTAACTCTGGCTCTCGGCAGATGGGTAGCTGCAGACGACTGCTAAGAAGGAGCAGGAACTAGCAATTGAAACGGTTGAGGTTGAGGCGGTGGAGGAAGACGGAACTGCGGCTGCTGCGACTGAGAAGTCTGCAGAACTACACCGTCTGCGGCCTCAACATACAGTTTCGGGAAACATGCCCCAGCTGATCACAACGATAACAGAAAACTGGTAGAGAGCACGGCACACCCGGATGACTGCCACCACACCTGGAACATAACCTCGGCTGAAAAGTAACAAAATCTTGACGTGGTCGAATAGAGGAAACAAACTATTGACTCAGATCAGAAAACACTAGCTGATCGAACCTTTTTTTATTTTTCTTAAATCGGAAACAACTGCTCTGAGATTGTGAGAAGGAAGCATCATCGGCAGGAGAGAAAGCAGGAGAAGCTCCTGAAACAAATGACTGGTGGGGCGGCTAATGCTGCACGGCCGACGGAACCATCTAAGTCTGAAGGAGCCCTTGAGTCCTCGCCAACTCAAACTCTAGTGTGACGGCGGCTTGATATGCAGAATCCAACTCAATCGCACGGGTAGCGAATAGTAGCAGGCTCAATTCTGCTTTTAGTCCACAGAAAAACTACTGAGTCCTCACAGTCTCATCCGCAAAGATGTGGGGTGCATACCAGCCCAACTCAATGAACTTATCTCGATATTGCAGCACTGACATCTCGCCCTACGTCAGCTCTAGAAATTGATACATCTTGGCTAACGTCAGGCAGGCTAGAGTATAGACACATTCGAATGCAGCAACAAACTCAGCCCATGTGATCTGTCGAAGCGGATGGGAACAGAAGGTAACCTCCCACTCCGTGGTCCACCACGTGCGTGCAGTACCTTGAAGCTGATAAGAAGCCAACATAACCCTTTAGCGCTTCCTGTGGTTAAATTTGTTAAGAATTTTTAATTCCGGTGATCTATTCAACCCCTCCCCTTCTAGCTCACCGCCCTACCTTGTTATCAACCCTATCTCCAACATAGGGCTCTTGCCATTGTTCGGTCTTCTCTGGTCTTCTTCCACTAATGGCTGGAATGAATTCCGCACCGGTACAGTTGGTATGATTCTATTTGAAATCACCTTGGCTCGTCGTCTGTTCAAGTGCACCCGGACGCTTCCGATGATGACTGATTTGCCAGAGTTGGAAACTCAGCCTCTGGATGGAGCAGCATTCACCTGGCCCCTACGGAGCCTCCTACGGTGAGACGTCGACCCCTGGTTGGACGGGCCGGGGGATGAGTGTACATGGTGCACAAAGCATCTCGACGCCCCAGCTGGGACACGCTTGACGATTTTGGCCGGTGAGCGGCCGGCAACAGTCTTGATGGCCCCCTGAACAGGGGTGTTGATTTCAGTAGCATCAGACGCTTCCACATCCAGCAGGTTCATGAAGGCCATCCCAAGGAAGTTAGGGAAGCCTACGATGGGAGGGAAGCTCCCGAAACAGACGGGGACAGCGAGATATCCATCCCGGACATGACTCTCCACAACAAGTGGGCTGAAAGTGACTGGCATCGACGTTGTCGGAATACAACCTGCATTTGCAAAATGAACAATTAGTATTTCAAGAAGGGCCCGTAGGGCCCTCTGATTCCGGTGAAGAGGGCCCTACGGAATCAGGAATTCCTGTCGTCGAGGTGCGCAAATCTGTTCTGTGAACAAACCAGCAGAGGTAGTAGCAAAATAATTCCCAATTAATTACCTCTGCTCAGTTTCAGGAACCGCCACTTGAGGGAGTCGACCAGGGACATCCCACCACCGTCTCAGCCAAGCGCCACCTTCAGAAGATCTTAGGAGGATGACGTCCCTTTGGAGGCCATTGTTTGCTGTCCAGCGAGCAGAACCGAGTCAGGCGAGTTTGAATAGTGCCGAGTCAGACCAGCAGCCCGTCTCTGACCCGATAGCCCTTCTGACTTGCTACCCGTCAACCCAAGATCGGTCCTCCCAGGTCCCACTTGTAGCCCTTTACCTCCCTGCGTAGAGTGGGTAATTAAATCATTACTGTAATTATTAATTATTTTAATCGGGAGTTACCGTACTTGGCCGAGGTCATCTTCCCCACGCCCGGAGCGTGGAGGTACACTCGCCACCCTCCTCGTAGGCACTTTGCTTATCTCGTATATGTTTGTATGCCGCTGCTAGTGATAGGATATTAGCTCGCTTTACTTTCATCACCAAAGGACTCTTATGAGCTCTGAAATGGGATACTATTTTGAATTGTGGTCGATGCCAAGCAGAAGCTACTCCTCCGATGCCTGTCTATTGAAGAGGCTTAGAGAGTTATGAAGGAGGTTCATGCCGGAGTAGTCGGTGCACATCAGGCGGGCCGAAAATAAAAATTGAAATAAAGAAGCTTGCCTATTATTGGCCGACGATATTTGATGACTGCTGCAAGTATGCTAAGTCGTGTCAAAGGTGCCAAGAGCATGCCACTATACCCAGGAGGCCACTTGTGTCGATGCATCCTACGGTGCCTAGTTGGCCTTTTGCCCACTGGGGAACAAACGTCGAGGGTCCATTTCCCACCTCATCCATAGGCTACAAGTACATCCTGGCGACAACTGATTATTTCTCTCGCTAGGTAGAAGCTGTCGCCTTAAGGGAGGTCACCGGGGAGATTGTCACCAGATTTGTATGTCGCAATATCATATTCTGGTTCGGCACCCCCGACCGAATTATCTCAGACAACGGCAGCCACTTCCACAACCAGAAGGTCTACCGGCTGGCGGAGAAATACAAGATTGATAGGAGGATGTCAACTCTCTATAATCCACAGGTCAACGGTCTAGCTGAAGCCTTCAACAAAACTCTCTGCACTCTCCTAGCCAAGGACTGGGAGGAGAAGATGTACGGGGCACTATGGGCGTACCGGACAGTATACAAGACCCCAACGGGCTGTTCACCTTTCTCCCTAGTGTACGGCTTGGAAGCGATTGTCCCTATCGAGCTAGAGATACCTTCCCTCAGGGTCGCCATCCAGCACGAGCTAATCAATGAGGGATAGACAAATGTCAAGTGAAGACTCGAAGAACTCTCCAGTCTGGAGGGAAAGCAGCTTCAAGTCTAGTAGAATATTTAGGTCTATCAAGCCCAGATAGCGCGCGCCTTCGACAAGCTCATCAAGGAGCGCAAATTCAAGAAAGGTGACCTCGTTATGGCCAAGAGAAGAGACGTCATGGCTCCCAACCCCAAAGGCAAGCTGGATGAAATTTGGCTCGGACCCTATGTAGTCCAGAAGGTCTACGAGAGTGGAGCATATGTAATCATCAACCACCGCGGAGAGGTTCAGTTTTCGCCTCTTAGTAGAAGACACTTGAGACTGTATTATGCCCCAGTGTCCCCATTCAATGAATAGAATCATCCGCCACCCCGCTTTGGGGGTGGATTTACACGATCGTTGTCCGGACAGCTCAATCACCGCTCGTGTTGTCATAGGGTAAAAAAAAAGAGAAAAAAGAAGAGAGAGAAAAAAGAGAAGCTTTTTATTTCTCAATAGGCTCTCTTCTCTTCTGCTCTTCGCTCTTCTTCTTCACTCTCACTTAGACTTTTGTTCAACAGGGCTTTCTCTCTTCGGCATCTTCATCGTACGAGCTCCACCTCTATATATATGGGCAGATTTGAGGGATTGGAGTGTGGAGACCACGCTTCCCGCCCAGAAGGTTTTCCAAGTGTCAACATCTGAGATTGGAAGCCTGCTCAGATCACGTGCCCTTCCATCTGTCCCTCGAAACATTATCTGTAGACACAAAAGTAGTCATTATTTAGTTGGCAATGTACTGGATAGAAGAAAGATGCATGGAGCACCACTGTGCATGCACGGGGTTGCAAGACACAAAACATGCACGGGGTATCATTGTATATGCATGGACTATGTGATTAGAAGACCAAAACATGCACAGGGTATGGAAATATGCACGGGCTTACTTGTGCAGAACTAAAAATGCATGGACTTCTGAAACATGCATGTGGTTGCTTTTACTCAGACTGAAAGATGCACGGATGTTATAAGAGTGAAATGTGCACAATGTGCATGGAGTTGCTTACAGGAGAGTGCAAAGACTTGAACAGACAAAGTGCACGGATGCACAATGTGCACGGATGCATAATGTACGAATGTGCATGGACTTGATTACAAGTCGAGGGCTTTGTGAAGTAGGGCAAAACATGCACGGATGCATGTTCTGTGGACCAAGGAAAAACATGCACGGATGCATGTTTTGAGAAGCAAAGATAGAAATGTGCACGGATGCAGGTTTAGATCAAATATGCATGGATGCAGTTTCCAGTGGACATGCACAGACTTAAATGCAAGTTGCACACAAGAAAAATATGCACGGGGTTTGGCTTCCACAGACTCTGTGAAGGCATGCAAGAAGTTTGTTTGAAACATAAAACATGCACGGAGTTTAGCTTGCACAAACCTTGTGAAGACCTGCACGGACTTGGGATGCAACCCTATCAGCAAATAGACTCGTTCCAAAACATGCACGGGGTTTGACATGCACAGACTATATGAAGTCATGCATGGACTTAGTCGAAATGTGCAAGGACTTGGCGAAGGGGTGACTGTTCATGCTCGGACCTTCTTTCCTTCTACATAAAGTGTGCACAGACTAATGTTCTTGACCAAGGCCAAAACATACATGGACTCAAGTATACAGACTTAGAATGCAGGACGTGCACGGACTTTAACAAGCAATCCAACCGAATTTCGTCTAAGTCTAAAAGTGTGCACAAACTATGCAAGGACTTTCCATGCTAAGACTGTACATGCACGAGATGGAAATCAGCCATGGAGAGGGAGAATGCCCTCCGTCCCCCCCGCTTCTGGGAGGGATGCAAGATGCTATTGAAATCCCCGCCAACCAGCCAAGGCCTGTCACAGGAGGAGGAGAAATCTACAAGACGATCCCAAAGAATGCGCCTCTCAGGCTGGGAGCAGCTAGCATGGACCACAGTGAAGAAACAATCGCAGCCCAACGCCAAGTGGATAGAGATGGTGACATGCTGGTCCGAGGAGGAGACAAGGGAGATGTCGAGGGGATCCCTCCAGAAGACCCAGATATGCCCTCTGGTGGGAGAGTTGGCCAAGTAGTGGCCCATGTGAAGCTTGAGCCTGTAACGATCCAGCAGAGCAGAAGGGAGCTTGGGCTCCTGGACAGCAATGAAGGGGAGCTTGTGTTAATGGATGAGGAGCTTCAGCCTGTAGAGCGACTGGGCGTTCCTCAGTCCTTGCACATTCCAAAGGAGGGCCTTCATGGAACTTGGGAGTTGGAGGGACTAGCTGAGGTAGAATGACACAAGCTACTGCGGGTGAGGACGCCAGCGTCTCCTGCGGGGGTGGAGGGGCCCTTGCCCACGGTGACAGCATGTGCTGCGGCAAGGTCCTTGAACTGGGAAACCGGCTCAAGACCTGGGACAGTAAAAACTTGAATGATATGAGGGAAGGATAGAGAGGAGTCAATGGACGAAGAGTCCCTGTCGGCAAGCGAGGGCTGAGCAAGATGAAGAGTCGCAAGGGTGGGGCTCTGCAGCCTAGATGAGGAAGTCGTAGACCCTGGGCAGCCAGCACTAGGGAGACCAGAAGGGTCCTACTCCTCGTCCGTAGCATCATCATCAATAGGAAGTGCAGAGGGTAGAGGAGCACGAGCATCAGTAGCAGCTACCGCACGACGTAAGGTGCCACCATCAACAGTAACCGGGCAGCGACCCTGGGGAGGGGGGTCGAGCCCTTGAGGGGTTTGGCAGCAGGTGTCCGTCAGGGGGGACTCTGACAGGGGCAGGGGATCCTTGACAGGTGGACCAGTTGCACTGGACGCATAAAGAGGCAGGACACCAGAGCAATCCCCTAGGGGGAGAGGTGGGGTCTCGGAGGTGACAGGAGGGCCATGTCGTCGAAATCTGATTTGGGAGTGGCACTGACCGGCATTAAAGTAGGGGCGCCAAGCGGAGAGGTAGTAGCAGTTGAGAACTCTAGGGCTGGTGAGGACACGCGCCACACTTTACAACGGAGTACACGGATCTCGCCGGCATCCCTTTGGCTCGGCGATCATTTGGCGGACTAGCAGAGTTATCTTCACTTATGCTGAATTAATAAATTTATGCCCAAATCAACGTTAAATTTAACCAGACCTTAAATCATCAAATTAGGGCCCACTTCTCAATCATTTAAGCCCAAACCGGACCCAAATGGATGGCCTTGATTAGTAGAACATTTCCCCTCTCTGTTTACCCCAAAACCCTAACCCTAGGAGGAGGATTTGAAGTGAAAGGCGGCGGCGGGCTCGGTCAAGCGCAATTCCCATGCTCCCACTGATGAAGGACTCTATCCTCCCTATTTCGACCGTTCTAGAACCAATTGACCCTATAAAACTAAACCATAGTCTACCTAGAATCCATTGGATGCTGTGGCAGCCGATGATGTTTGTGGACGAGGGAGAATTTTGGTGATCTTGGAAGGTTTCCTTAGCGTGACCGACAACATCGTCCCCTCTTCTTCCTTCATCTAAGGTAGGTTCTAGTAGACCCAACCCTAAGTGTTATAAATGGCTAGATTCGTCTCTCTATCCTCTTTCTATTGACCTAAAAGCCCTAAAATCGGTGTAGTATCCTGCGAGAATTTGTAGTTTAGTGGAAGCATGTTAGATTTAGGGTTTTCTTGTTGATCCTTGATTAATGTAGGGATTAGCAGGTGTTAAAGATTAAATTGATCAAGCCATCGTACGCTTATGATTGTTCTCGTTCCATTGATAGCCTATTGCCCAATATTAATGCTTCATATGTTGAATATTTAGTCATTTTATTGAACCCTAGCTGAGCTCGTCGGAGTTCAGGCATTGCATCCTTAGCGCGGTCATACAGGAACCGCTCTATCCTGAACGGCCCTGCGATAGACTGTGTGGTCTAGGGTGACGGCCATCGTTTGACCGCTTAATCAATTATACATCGAAATCCTCCATGAACAGGACTGCCAGATCTTGACCGTTCAGTTTGGAGGGTGGTTCATCCAAGACTGTTCGGAGACCCCAGCGGATCCTTTATAGACTGCTCAGGCCCTGTATGGCCTCTTGGCCTACATGACCTGAACGACCTTTTGACTGACCACTGAGGCCTGTGGAGCAGATCTGGACAGACCGTTCTGTTACGCAGAATGATTTATCATTGTCTTTAGCATGCTTCATCATGGTTAAATGATGCTAATGATAATGTAGCAACCCACTAATTAAATTGGGATATATAAAAGTTAAATGAATCTAAATCTTGTTGATTACTTTGTTCGTTCATTTCAATTATATTTCCTTGTTCATATGATTTCATTTAAAACATAAATCTTAACTGTAGTTATGTTGGAGAAATAGAATAATGATATTAGGACTGTTTTGACAGTCATTTCACTCTGGTGGAATTTGACTGACCGCCCATATTCATTTTCCATTGATTTCTAGCCCCCAATTCTTATAATGGTTGGAACTCTCCACCGGATACTCCTTCCGTCAGACTTGGACCTCCATTATGAGACCTCTATAAGTCCCCACAAGCCTGGGATTCCCACTTGTTGTGTCCCTGTGATTTTGATGATAGCAGCATTATGAGTCACCACATGAGTATGCATGATTGAATGATTGCATCTAGTATTTTGATGTATGGTTTTGATGATAGATAGCAACACCATAAGTCCCCATATGAATTTGCATGATTCAACTTTTACTCTGTGGCTTTGAGGACTAAACACTATGAGTCACCATATGCTTGAGATGATGATGCTACATGTTATGTTTTTGTAAGGGCAGATATCTTGCACATCTTAGATGGACATCTTGCACAGGACAGACATCTTGCACATCTTAGATGGACATCTTGCACAGGACAGACATCTTGCACATTTTAGATAGTCATTGCATGTTAGTCAACACAACGGTCACAGTGTGATTTGTTTGTTGATAAAGTCCGTGCACGTCTTACTAAATTACATATAAGTCCATGCACAGTCTCATAAAGTCCGTGCATAATCTGTCTTAGTTGCATTTAAGGTCCATACATTTTTTCGTTAAGCGTCACATAAGTCCGTGCAGACTTTTGTCTCGCACATAAGTCCATGAACACATTTCAATGTCCATGCATATTTGCATTAAGTTTGTGCCAAAGTCCGTGGACAGGCTATCTAGTGAATACTCAAGTCCATGCATGTTTTGCTCATTTCATAAAGCATGAAGCAAGTCCGTGCATGTGTTAGTCTGTGCACACTGTTCACATCAAGTACGTGCACGATTGCTAATTGCAAAATAAAGTCCGTGCATACATAGTTCATGCACATTCTTTGTTTCATTGCATGTCGAAGTCCGTGCATGTTCTAGTGTTGTTCAAAGCATAAGTCCATGCATATAAGGTCCGTGCATCTCGAGTCTGGGCATATTTGTTGCGTAAGTATCCTTAAAGTCCTTGCATGTTTGAAGTCTATGCATTGTTTGAAGTCCATGCATGTCTGATTAAAGTCTGTGCACAATGTTTCGTTGAAAAACATAAGTCCGTGCACCTTTTTCACTTCAAACAGGCAAAGCCCGTGCATATTTTAGTCTGAGCAAAAATATAAGTCCGTGCATGTTTTGCTTCATTGAGTCCGTGCATGTTTGGTGTGAAAACCAAGTCCGTGCATGTCTTGGTTTGACCACCAAGTCCGTGTGTGTCTTTGGTTTGACCATCAAGTTTGTGCATGTTGTACCAACGCACTCTGAGTCCGTGCATATTTCTCTTATGCACTCTTCAAATCCGTGCATATTTGCGTGCATATCATAGAGTACGTGCATGTTTTTGTTTGAACACCAAAGTCCGTGCAAAGTCTGTTTAAGCTCGACTAAACTCCGTGAATATCTCAAAGTCTGTGCACTATGAGTCCGTGCACATGTCTCTTATTCAAACGAAGTCTGTGCATGTTTTGGTTTGACAACCAAAGTCTGTGCACACTATCAACCAAAGCCCGTGCATGTTTCTCAACCCAAGTCCATGCACATTTTGTCAATCTAAGTTTGTGCACATCTCCCATGCAAAGTTCGTGCATCTTTTTCCTTGGAACAAACTAAGTCCGTGCACTTTTTCTCAATAAGTCCGTGCACATTTTATTTTGCATCTCTCATATAAAGTCCGTGCTTGTTGCACGCCTACATCTCAAGTCCGTGCAAAATCTTCTAAGTCTGTGCATATATGCATGGGGTCTGAATCATAGCCCGTGCATTCTTTGCATCCATGCATGTTCTGGCTTTGTGTGAAAACATAAGTCCGTACATCTTTTGAGTCCTTGCATGTTCCTGCTAGACGGATAATGAGGTCCGTGCACTTTTAGAAGAATGCACATTTTGCATTGTTTAGAGTCAGTGCATGTTTCAAGGGTTAACATATATCAGGTCCGAGCTTGTCTAAAGTCTGTGCATAGTCTTAAAGGTCAAGTCCGTGCACTTCTGGTTTGCGCTCAACGCAGTCAGTGCATATCTGGTCTAAGTTGAGACTAAGGTCTGCGCATACACTGTAGCAAAGGCAGTGCATATCCATATAAGGTCTGAGCACACACTGTAGCAAAGTCAGTGCACGTCTGCCTTAGCCATATAAAGTCTGAGCACACACTGTAGCAAGTCTGTGCATATCAACTCCGTGCCAGTCTTTATTTCTTGTCTAACTGTCTGAAGCTGACCAGCCGTAGGTAGACGCTTCCCTACCCTATCGAGGATGGGACATCTGGCTCCATTGTATTAACGTGATCGAGTCACTTCACTATCGCCTGATCATGAGGACGCAGGGAGTACATCAGCCCGCGGTGAGATTCCCGCACCGACATGATGAACGCCCAGGAAAATCTGCCAAAGGGATTGGCAGCGATATTGATTGGAGTGGCTGAGCCAGGAAGTATATTCAAGACTGGAAGCATAAGGGTAAGGCCGTGATAGAACGGGCTGATAGTGATGAGGCATATCTGAAAGTCTTCACCCGTCGATACGGCAGCCAGGTTTTCCGTGGTACTCAACGACCGGTATGAATGCTAAACTCAACCTTTCTGTTCTACATGAATGAATGACTCCTATATGCATGACACTTGCTTCGTTTCTAAATGCAGCTAGACCCACAAGGACGCATCGCCGATCTTGAGGGACTACTCCATGCCACCGTGCAGCAGTGGGATGAGTACCGATCATCTCTGGAGCTTCTGGTGAGCTTCCCTAGACTTAAAAAAATTGAAATGTTCATGCAAATTGACTGACATTTGAAAATGTAGTGGGCCGAGGGAGCCCAGAGGACCGGACCGGATGCACCATCCTCCTATACACAGCCTGTCGGGGGACGGGCTGAGCAAGATGCGGATTTCACCCGAGTCGTAGCTTGAGCCGAGGTGGCCGAGGCTACCCTCGCGGAGCGGGTAAGAAACAAACCTTTCCTAAAATGATTTATGACCTATGCAAATGCCTAAGCTAATCATGATGCGAATGCAATGTGTAGGCGAGAGAACTGACCGCAGTGTTGGTTGCGGAGGAGCGAGCCTGAGCAGAAGCGGCAGAGGTACCCCATCTCTGGGAAGAGATTGACCGACTCCGGGGGGAGGTGACCCGGCTGAGCGGAGAGGCAGTGGACATAGAGCGGTACCTGACCAAGGCTCGCGAGGCACAACTTCAAGTCCATGACTTGAGTATTGAGCTCCAGACTATGGAGCGGATTATCTGACTGATGGGCCGAGCACCCGAGCGGAGTGCATCCCAGAGCGGTGCAGTAGGAGGCTCGCGGAGCGAGGCACCGAGCGCGTCAGTGAGAGACATTTTGGCAAGCTCTTTCAGTCGCCAGAGGAATGAGGAGGCGGAGCGGAGACGCCGACGAGAAGAGGAGGAGCAATGCGCCATGGAGCCACCGCCAAAGCGGCACGAGGGCATCGAGGATAGTGGCAGCCCGGGAGATAGACCGGCCGAGTGACACTTTTTTGTTCTTATTTTTACATTTTTCTTGTTGTTGTATAACTTAACTATATTTGAGGATATTACAAAGAAGGCCTTGTGTCCATAGCGGTGTTGTACCTAGAAAATTTTTCAACAAAATATTAAGGAATAAGGGTTCAAAAATTTTTCCGAACACCTTTAACGCATGGGCTATCCATCCCCTTCTATAGCCCCCAGGCCTAGCCAAGGGTCCCAACCAGCCAGCCATGACCTATGGTGACATCACTAATCGATTGGGGTTAGCCCCGACCATTCAATTTGAGAATTTTTCCCACGTTCTACACGACTGCCTAGGCCAACAGGGGAGCTCCCTGACGATAGGCCACAGCACGTGGCACCAAGCAATGAGGCTGGGATCTACACTGAAGACACCTCCATCCAGCCTTCTAAGGTCAAAGGAGACCACGTAGCACTCGTACTCGGCCCATACACGCGTGTTGGGAATTTTCAAGAACACCTTGTGGGCACACGCACCCCAACCAATTTTCAACAAGCCGCGACCAAACCCACAACTCCAACACTTCAGTCACGTCTTATGACGACCCTCCAGCAAGTCGGGGCCACCCTCGACCCTCAGATATGCGACGACAAGCCACTTCTGTTCAGTTCCCGGGCCAACCTGGGACTTCCCATCAACTGGCCGTGGTACATGGCACACACCATGAAAATCGGGCCCACATGCCCAAGAATCACTCTATCAACTCTTATGAGCCCCTGCCCTCAGCCCAAGGCCAAATCTAGGGCCTGCTAGTCACTCACCCAACCCGATCGACAACCCGAGGTGTGTCGGGAATTTCCCCGAACATCAGCATCAACAACACGACGTCTACAAGCCCCAACGCGCCAGTCCCAGCATCCTAGAGCCCCCAGTCCTTCAAAGGACATCCCCAAATGGCGAAAGGAGACCCCCGAGGGCCAACCCTTGGGGCCACGGCTCGCTCGGGGTGAGTTCACCCCCGGCGTAGTCGCGCCCCGAGGAGGGCGAACCCCCTTGGGGAGCGCACCCTCCTCCTAGCCCAGAGGTCCCACGTCCATCTCCCAGTCCCAGTTACGCCCAGCTCCCAGTCCGTGTAAGGTCAACTGGCATACCATTTGCGAAAGGATCCAACGACGAAAGCTCGGGGTCGCGCAAGTGTCACGTCAATGCCCGTGTTCCTCGTACGCACACGCCCAGTCAACCAGTATCCTCCAATATCCTTTTATCCTCTTGCACTTGGTCAAAGTAGGACAAAAATACCAAAAAATAGGTTTTTTATAGAGTGGGGACCACCCCCCTCTCTCCCTCCACTTTGCTCTGCCTAAACCCCTTGGGGGGGTTTCCCACACATCCTCCTTGCTGCCCATCCCCACCACCACACCCATCTCCATCCACAAGCTGATCCCAGTTCGCAGGCAACAGTGTACCAATAGATTGCAGAGGCTGCAGCATTGTCATCGTGAGTCTTCAGGGGGCATACCATATACCGATGGATTCATCTTCCTATCAGCTTCGCAACGAGAGTAGTCCCGCTTTCTAATTATCTTGGGGCTATCTGCAGAAGTGATTCTCGGCGACCTGCGCAGTTTCTCCTAGGCAAACAACTAGTGGCTCAGTGTAGAAGCTCCCTCAGCCTCCCCCTTGTGATTCCTGGAGCGAAACTTGGCTGACACGTACTTCTACAAGTTGCCCATTGCCTCCATGAAGTAGGAGGCCAATCGCCCTCTGGAGCACCCAGTTCCAGCCGACGGCGTCGAAGTGTGCACACTAGTCCAGCCAGGCCAAGGTTGGATAGGCCCCCACTCTTTTGATAAGAGATTTCTCCCTCGACCTCTGTTTGTGGTACCGTTTGTTCTGCATCTAAGCTGCCTCGACCACGATCGTGTCAACATAAACCCCACCTTGATCGGAGTCTAGGAGCACCCAAAGCAGCTTCTACAACAGCCATCCAAGACTCTATTCGTGACAGGCGCAGTCCGAACCAGGCCTGAACTCTGAGCTGCTGTGACCCTCATTGACCACCGAGCGGTGCCGACCTTCTAAGGTCCATTCCCTCGTCAGCCCCGGACGATCCAGTGCTGGTCCCACCTACGGCAACCAGGGGAAGAGCTCGTGGCTGTCCCGACACCGACACTCTATCCTGTAGTCCTAGATAGGGCAGAACCAAACAGCTTGAGAAGACGAAGGCACAGCACCTCGGTTCAGCCTCCGGACGACCACCAACTCCTTCGGTCGATTGCTACCTTGCCCCTAGGTGACTCAGCATCAGTCCTGCCTTCCAGCAGCACTGGGTGATGCCCACAATAGCCCTACTTCTAGCTTCTGCCTTTGCTGGTCACACCGGGACAGAACCGGCCTCTTTGGTTATTCCCCTCCCCTCGCTTGGCCAGCTAAAGGCCCCTCCCTGTGTGGAGGTAGTTTTATCTGTAAATCACTTAACCCCCACCCCGAGAACCCCCTCCTGTGCGAGGTGTAGTGGTGTAACATTTTAAATTTTAGGTCAAAGCGACACCAACGCGGCGTGCGGGTGCGTACCCACGCCTCCTCGCTCACCCTCGTCTTCGGCTGGGATCGGTGTCTTCACACCGATCAGGTGAGCGTCTGGTTGCCCTCCTTGCTGGTTTTTACTTTGCTGGTTTAGTATGCACGTTGGGTCACATGCGGGGGTGTGTGTTTGGTGACCGGACTAAGGGACGGGATAAGGTGATAGGGGAGACACCGGGCTCTGGCATACTTGGGGCACCTCCTCCTATGGCCATATCCCTCTCAGGGCGTCACTGTGCACTAGCCGTTTATGAAAAATTGAGGGAAGAACGAGTGGCACGAGTGGTTTCCTAGTTTTGGGGGAAACATGGCTGGGGTGCGGGCGTGCCAGTCGATTTCTCGACAATCACCTGGGGATCCAAGGGTTGACCGAGAAGCGTCGCCAGGGCGTGGCACGTGGGCTCGGGAGGCGAGCGACACGTGGGCTCGGGGGGCGATCGACACATGGATAGATGGGAGGTTCCACAGGTGCGAGTGTGTAGGCGATTGTTGGGAGTCATGTACTAGACGTCTTTCCCCACCGATCACAAACAGTCGATGTTTATTTACATCAGATTGAATCCGATTACCTTCATTCTATGCTGAAGAGAAGTTTGTGTATACATCTGGAGCCATGGGTAGAGAGCAAAGGGGCACTTCACAGCTATGGGTTCGTGTTTAACCGGGAGGTGTTAGTAGGGGTCGGAGGTACTGGACACCTGCACCAAATGGTGCGGGAGAAGGCTGGGACCTGAACATGGATGCGAGGACATTCATTCAGGGATGGTATAATTTATGAGAGCCATAAGGGCTTACAGGTGGGCCATAGTGGCCGAGGTACAACGGGCGCAAGCCGCGGGACAATTCTGACACGGAGGTCGGTCCCCGAGTCAATGCATGATAAGGCGGATATCCACATGTTTTACAGAAGTTCTCCTCGGAGCAAGGGCGACGCCCAATTTACCAAGGGAGGACTAGACTGGGTGACCGTAGAAGGCACAGGGTGGCGACAGTGCGAGGCTCGAACACAGCTCGGGTCAAGCAGTCGGGTGCGGCCTCGTGATGGCGGGAGGTGCGACGTCATGGCATGCACATGTGAAGACCAGATGGGCATCCCCGGGATGAGGAAGCATTTGCCGTTGTCATAATACCACACGTGTAGCGAGAATAGACTTGCGTGTCATGGCTAAACACCATGTGAGGGGAGTACAAGCGACATACCCTCGGCGTACATAAGCCGATTCACAAGTCACCCACGCACACAAATCTCCTTCTTTACTGCGTCTGTTGCCCTGTGCTGATGCCTTGGATGATTTGAGTTGTATGCCTTGATTGCCCCACCCCTTGCGCTTCTAAGGGGCTTTTATAGGGAAAGTTGAAGGGTCATGGAAGGGTTTAGGCGGACTAGGTTGAGGGGTTGAGTTCTTGAACATGGAATCCATAACTTATTTGGCAGCCGCATGTGTTAGCATAACCCGGTAGAGAGCCCTTCCTGACCAGTTATCTAAAAGGTAATGAAATGAGAAGTGATAAGAGCATCAATGGACCCTCCAGGGATCAACAAGAATGCCACCGGTCTCGCTTTTGAAGGAACTGGCATGAGCGCGAGGGAATTCTTCTTGGCAGCCATCTTCGGAAGTGGACGCTCATCAGCCCCAAAATAGCCAGAGATGAGGACACGAATGGGCATGCGACTGATAAAATCATGAATCTTGAAGTGTACAACCAGTATTGAATGGTCTTGACTCGGCTGATTCTCTCCTTGGGGGCCAGACCCAAGGGGCACCAGAGGTAACACATACCCGCTCCGTCGGATGGAAGTGGATGGTGAAGTGGGGATAGAAGGTTTGGATGACGTGCAGGCTTCTAGTGGCGGAGGTATAGTGGCAACGACAGGCATGGGTGTGGGTGAGGGTGAAAGTAAAGGTGAAGGTGGAGCTTGCTCGGGCTCAGGCGATAAGGGAGATGAAGATGATGAAGGTGATGAGTTAGGTGATTTCAGGAGAGTAGATGGCGAAGGGGATGGAGATGATGGTGACATAGGAAGTGAGGATGGTGATGAAGGCATTGACGAGGGCAACGGGGGTAATGAAGATGGTGATGGTTTTGTGGATAAGGGTGACCAACGGTGACATATCGACACAACGCGTCGAGTGGCATTGGGAGTGGAAGTGGTGGTGCCAATTAGAGTAGGGAAAGGGGAGGCACTAACCTGAGCAGAGGTTTGGGTAAGTGGAGGTGATGGAGATGAGGGAGACGGTGAGGGAATAGGTGATGGTGATGTGGCGGGTGAGCGTGGAGATGATGAGGTGGGTGACGGGATAGGTGACGGAGCGGATGCTTCACTAGATGAAAAATCATAGGGGTGCCCCTTGCTTTGTAATGGAGAAGATAGCTTGTGATGCCCCGGATCCTTATTAGGTCTTATCGGATCTTTATTTTTGGGTTTTGGATCTGTTTTCTTGGAGTGTCTGACTCCGTTGTGTCCAAAATTACGTTCTGGACATCTTTTGTGTTCGGATAGGTGCGATCTGGAGTTGTTTCGGAGGCCCAGAGGCATTCTGCGGCTTTTCCGTATGTTTTTTCAATTTTCGCGTACGGGTTTCGACAAACCCTGCGAAACTCCGCTGTGGGTGAACCGAGTCGTTCACCCAGGCGTGAGTGGTACTGTTACAATCGGTGCGTTCTGAGGATCGTGAAAACATGATTGTCTATTTTTTAGTATTTTGCCTCGTTCCTCTATCGAGTCGAGGAGCTGGCCAAGTAAGAAGTGCTAGGGAAGGCGCTTGAGTGCCCCGCAGCTCGCGACCGCTCTCTGCCCCTCTGTAGGCGCTCCTCTGTCACTCGAAGTCGCTCCTATACGATGCCCAGCTGCGTCCTCAGGTCCGCAAGCTCACGCTCGCGTGCTAGCTGCTCCGCCCTCTCTCGAGTGCACTCCCTCCGCTCCATCTTGAGGAGGACTCTCAGCTCGAACACATCTCTGGGCAGCTCCTCCTGCCACCCTAGCACCTGCTCAAGCTCAGCAACCCGCTGATCACAGATGGTAACCTCTGTGCATGCCAGCGCTGTCTGCCTCCTCGCTTCCGCTAGCTCCATGGCCTGCATGCATCACATCATATTAACATCGTTGGTTTTGAGAAAGGAAATAATACACCTAAATATTATTTTATAAACTAACCAATGAAGTCCGATCACGATGTTCTCTCTCGACGCAGGTAAACACAGCTCGAAGCTCCTCAGTCTGTAAAATATATATAATAAGAAGAAGGAAAACATAAGTTTTTATGAGTACATAATGATATAATCAAGGGCATTTTGTGAGTTTGGTTTGCAAGCTTACCCGTGCTATGAGGTCGTGCTCCTCCGCCTCCACCCGAGCAATTGCTCCTGCTAGCTGCTCCTCTAGTGCAGTGACCTTTGCACTCGGCCCCCTCAAGCTGGAAGCCCCTCCGGCACCTCCTGCTGCCGCTCCCTGCTGGGCACGCTGCATTCATTAAGATTGTCAGTAGCTAATCATCAATAATTCAAGAAAAAGTATTTGCATATAGATAAGTTGCACTCACCAAGGTTTCGAGGCCAACCGATGTGGCTGCCAACTGGGCCTCCAGGCTGTGAAGGTGGACCTGCATGTCCATCACTGCTATATCCCTTGCATCCTGCATTCATCACACATATTAGTTGCATAATAAATAGATATCATTGATATAAAAAATATAAAATGAAAATAAAAGAAAAAGAAAAAAAGGGAAAAAGTGCTCTCATACGTACCCCTAAGACCCTCATCTGGGGTCGGCTAGCGTAGACCTCCCAGTAGCGTCTGAAGTACTCAGAGCTGTCCGCCACCTGCGAGGTGACCCGTGTCCCGCCGCGCTGCCAATCGGCGTACTGGTCTGCAAACTGAATCCTCCAGTCAATTGCCTTCGTACGTTCGCGGGTCTTCCTACCAATCCCATGGGGCTCTCCAACCTCGACCCACTCCTGGTGCAGGCCGAGGGTCCTCATCACCAGTCTGAGCCGTAACGGCTCGATCCCTCATCGTCGAATCCTTCCAGGCATGGGTACGATGGATCTTGCATGAAACTGGGAGTGACTGGGGCTGGAGGATGGTCGTGAGGCCATTGGACTGGGAGGAGGACGTGGCCCCCATGGGGTTCGCCCTCCATGGGGGCGCGACCGTGCCCTGGGATGAACTACCCCCGGGTGAGCCGCAGCCCCGAGGGATGGCCCTCGGGGATCTTCTTTCATTGTCTGGGGATGTCCTCTAAGGGACACGGGACTCTGGGGTGTTGGGATTAGCCCTTGGGGGCTGTTGTTGTTGAGTCGTAACTATCGCTCGCAAGGTGTTCGGGTAAATGCCCGACATACCCCAGTTGTCGAATGACCTGGATAACTGGCTGAGGGGCCTTAGAATGGGCCTTGGGCTAAGGATATGAGCTCGTGGGGGCCGAGAAGAGGCATTCTGTGCACATGGGCCCGGCCTCGAGGTGTGCGCCGCATTACACGGCTAGTTGGCAGAGTAGCTTTGGGTTGGCCCAAGAGCTAAGGAGAAGTGGCTCGTTGCCGTGTGTCTGAGGGTCGGGGGTGGCCCCGACTTGCCGAGGGGTTGTCGTAGAACCCGGATGGTATACTGGAGTCGTGAGTCGGCCTGTGGTTTGCTGTAGAGAGGCCAGAATATATGCACCCACAAGGTGTTCAGGAAAATGCCCGACACACACGTGTGAGCTGTACATGTGCATTATGGGCCTCCATAGTCTGTGGTTGACTTAATTTAGTCTTCCTTTGACCTGGGAAGATTAAAATAAGGCATCTTGGGGTAGGCCCTGGCCTCGTTGTTGCGTGCCAAGTGATGTGTCTTGTAGTCAGGGCGCCCCCGGGTTGGCCCGGGTGGTCATGTGGAGCGCAGGTGAAGCCCACAACTGAGTGGTCGGGAGTGGTCCCGATTGATTGCTGGCGTTGCTGTATGCCATGGCTGACTGGTTAGGGCCTTGAGTCGAGCCCGCTGGGTTATAGGAACGGCCGAGTAGCCCATGCCTTACAGGTGTTTGAGGAAATTTCTGAACCCTTATTCCGGAGCATTTTGCTAGGAAATTGCCCGGGTACAACATGCGTAAATTAAGAGATATTGTTATGCAGTGCAGAACTCAGATATACACCTAGTACATGACAGAGAACTTAGTTCTGGAGATCACCTCATGCAAAATGAGAGCTTCCAGTCAAACCTAACCTGACCTTCCACAGATCACCATTTGATATACCAGGGATTTGGAATAGATGATCACGCAATAAGATAGATAGGCATGCATGTAAATATATACGAACACATGTTCAATTTT
>JANBPO010005651.1:0-24559 GCA_024336825.1 Amorphophallus titanum | reverse complement strand
TAAGAGTTGGCAACCAGCTGGACAGGAGCCAGCTGGAAGAAGCAAAGGAGTTCAACGACGAAGGGATGGAGGGGGAGCCGAAACCCACTCTTCCAGGATAGGAGAAAGGAACAGAAGTACCTGGAGCGAGAGTCTAGGCTCATCTCATGAGGGGCAGAAGTCAAAAAATGGTACTTCCAAGGGAGACCGTACTGGTACTCCAGCCGCTTCACCTCTACCTCGTCCAACTCACTGTGATTCGAAGCCGACGGCACCAACAAGGTCCTCGAGGCCCATCCACTCCCCTGCTTCTCAGCATCCGGACGCTGGTCCGCCATGGAATGAGTAGGAGAGTTAGAGGAAGATGATTCTGTCAACTCCGGAGGAAGAGGAAGTTGCCGAATTGTCACTACAGTAATCTCCGCCTGCTCTGCGAAGGCTGCCGTAATTCTCTGCTCCTCCGAGTAACCCTCACGGCGCATGAGAAAACCCCAAAGGCAGAAGCAATGGAGAGCAAAACCCTAAGCCACGGGAGTATAGAATGCAAACAGCGCACAACGCTTATAACCCCCAGTGGGAGGCGGCACGACATTCCAATCTCCAAGAAGAGGGGCCTCCTCACCTTAATCCATCAGGATTATCATCATTATGGGCACACTTCCAGGATAGACGCTTTACATGGCCCCTACTAAAGTTGGTTCTCCACCCACCTGAGCCACAAAAGTCTAGCCAAAATAGCTACTCGACCAAGCCTAATTTGGCTCTGGAGTAGGAGGGGGACAAGTGGAGAGGGGTATTTCCACAGCCCATATACGAGCGGCCAAACAAGGTCCTACCAGACCGAATGAGGCCCAGCTCCCTCAATTGACAGCCCTGTCGGGCCCACTTGCCATGAGATAATCCCAATAAAGTCACTCGGAACCAAGCACTTCCTAGGTGGCCTCTTGGCTCGGAAGCCCGAGCGTCGGTCCAAATGGGAAAGGTCGCCCACCGCTGCCTCATACCCCCTCGCCCGAGCTACGCTCCCATCACTCTGGTAAGAGCTAGCGTCCCATGGTCGGGCTGACCGACGAATGCTTATCTCCATAGCCGTTGAGAGTTCTTTGATAGCCAGGAGTTTACAAGGATAAAGGAGACCAAGAGTCCTCAGGCTATAAAGAGCCCACGTCGAGGACGTAACCCCCTCCTGAAACTCCTCCACTCGTAGGACTTATGCAGCTGGCGCACTATTTAAACCTGAAAAAACCCCCGGCAGAAGGTAAGGTCAAACTAAGCCAAAAACTCCCTGAGCAAGAACCACTTGACCACTTGGTGGAGAGGAATCTGTAGTCTCTACACCATCCTTTTAACCCTTCCGAGTCTTCGGGCTCGTGGGTGGCAGTTCGAGTCTCGGGTTATCGGGCCTTCCCGGTAATCGGATTCTCGGGTCATTACACGCAAGCCTGTGATCCTCGCCACATTCTCTAGTGTGGGGATCATATGTCTCCACAGGAACACTAATGCCCAGCTCACCGGATCCCACCGGTAGTGTAGTGCGAAGAGGAGCTGTGGACGTGTAAAATCACACGCCCGCATGTCCCTACCAGTCCAATATCAACAACGAATGCAATCGAAGAGATCCTGGAGAGTATGTCCCGTTCGAACCCTCCAAACAAACAACATGCTGTCGTGGAGCTGTCTCTGGAATCACGACAGCGAAGAGAAACCAACCATTGGGGAAGCTCACTACGCGTGGGCCCCCGAAGAGAATCAAACGGATCATCAATCGGGTCCAAAATAGGCCCAGAAATCCACCTTAACGATAGCCCATGCCCTCTTCAGCGGCACACCCCAACAAGCCTTCAACGGCACGCCTAGCGTGGGCTTCACTGGCACGTTCCTGGTGCTTCTTCCGCCGGCACACCCTGCGCCCTTCAACGGCACGCTATAAAAGGCCCTTCAGTGGCACACTCATGTCCCTCTTCAAAGCATGCTCGGCGTAGCCTTCAACGGCACACCTGGTGCCCCCCCTCAACGGCACACCTAGTGCCTCCTTCAACGGCACATCATCGTGCCCTCCTCAGCGGCACGTCAAATGCCTCCTCAGCGGCACAACCTCTAGGGCCATTTCAGCGGCACGGTCTGCCTCTTCAATGGCACACCTCCCTAACGGCACATGCCAAATCTTGTGGCCACGTCATGGGGATCCTTGGCGCGCAGTGGCCCATCCGAGGTGGCAAGCGGAGAGTAGGGCACGCTGCCTACTCCCCTAGCGCCAAGGACGACCAGAGTCAAATCGACATTAAAGGACCCACGTTCCCGCGTCTCCCATCGGCGTTCGAAGGCCCCAGGCGCTGGGAGTATAAGAAGTCTTCATTCTACGGCGAACAAGAGGACACACAGACAGAGAAGATACAGACGCAGGAGCCTTCCCATGAACAGAGAGCCCCGAAGAGAGATGCAGGCAAGCACACCTGGAAGAGAAGAAGAGGCAGAAGGAAGGAGAGCTCCGCGAGCTTCCCCCCTTTCACCATTACCCAAAGCAAGAGTAAGGGAGAGAGAGAGAGAGAGAGAGAGAGAGAGAGAGAGGTGTAGCAGGGAGAGCGGGGAAGAGCAGGGTGCCGTCGCCCCTGCTCGACCCCAGCTCCCTTGCCGTTTAATTGACTATCATTCACTACTATTCTTGTTATTTCCATTGCTTGATGTTTTCTTGATAATATTATTAAATTGGTTAATCACTTATACCTTGCCTGTTCGACCTACTGAGCATTCGCTCACCCAGTTGTTCCCCCTTTTCAGGTAGCTCAGAGGAGGATACTGAAACGGATGGGGATGGGCGTGTGTGAGGATCGTGGAGCGAGCCAGTAGAAGTCGTGCTTGGTGGCTGTCTTAGTTAGGAGTGGTCAAATGTATAGGTTGTTCTAGTCAATAAAGAGTCATAATTGGTCTAGTTGCTTTATTTTTTTAATTTATTTGAGTCACATGTAATATGTTGGTTCAACGTTGAAGGACCTGACAAACAAAGCTGGCAGTTATTTGAGTAGATTATTCTCATTGCAAATTTTGAGTCTATTTAATTATTTTAGTGCTCTGATTGTCGTGAGTGATATAACTGTTGCATTCCGAGTTTTTGCATCGGGGTGTGACAGCGTGTCCATGTGGTTTGAGGGTTTTTGTGATCCCTCGTGTTCCGTGTCTCTTTGTTATACGAAAATTGAGAGTCCGAGGTGCAGTCTAAGGGCTGAGGACTTGTGTTTTCACATGGTTTTGGCTTAGGGACAAGACTGATTAACGGTGTGTTGCCATGTTGTGCAATGATCATGACCCGAGTCGTGTGACTCAAGGATCATTGTGAGTAGGTCTAATTGTCTATCCTAAGTATGGTGACAGTTGTGTGCTACCTTGTGTTTTCAGTACGTGCGACGGGTACTTGCATGGCCTGTCTGTACTTCAGTCTGTACTTTGGTGTTTTGAGTCTTTGTGTCTAGTGAGCCTCCACTAGTTGTAGCCTAACGACACTTCAGCGTGTCGGCCCACCTGGGAGTGGTGGCGGGGCGAGTTCCTGGTAGAGACGGTTCGTAGGCTGGTTGCTGTGGGCCCCTTTGTCTAGCCGTTAGAGTCCGACAGGAGGGGAAAATCAGCGAGAGGCCTGGCTCAAGACATTGAGCTTGTGTGTGCATACGTGGTCAGGGGCGTTTGGACGAGCATCGATGGGCGTGACCCTGACTAGTCACTCGTTACTATTGTTCCTTGGTTCCTTGTTCAGTGTCTCAATTACCGCATTCGAGGCGAGTGGGAGACGCTTGAGGCGCAGTGTAAGACATCAGTGGACGCATCTGACTTTTCTTCTAGTGAGGGGGTACTTCTGTCACATGATACATGACTTGTGATTTTCGTGACTAATTTTCGTCACTGTTGACCTGACATGTTGGGTAGTCTATGTTCGGCTTTAGACACCACCCTAGGATGCAAACCTAAGATAAACCGACACACAAAACAGGCCGTCACGGCCAACAGATAATACATAGGGATGAGCGGTTCTAGGAGGACCACAAAAGGGCATGAGCAGTCTCGGACAACCCGCTCAAGTGATAGACCACTAAAACACTAAAGGGGGATGCACGGTTAAGGGCAGGACCGCCCAAGGGGATGAACGGTCAAGGTCTCGCCGCTCGAGCCCACCGACCCAGAAGAGTTCTTGGTCCAAACGGTTTTGACCAAAGTACTAAACAAAACCAACATACTACAGTGTTAGTCAAAACGATCTTGACCAGACCACCTAACGTGATCGACACCCAACTGTTGACCAATGGTCAACTGGGATAAGCGGTCAAGACATGCCGCACATCCCAACGGAAGGACAAGCAGCTGAAAGTTGGCCGCCCAAGAGGGGATAGGCGGACCTCACCTGGCCACCCATACCATGAGCGGTCTAATGATAGACCACTCAACCTCAAAATCGGACGAGGATAAATGGTCCGAGGCTGGCCGCTCATATAGATGAACGGCACCTGGTTCGACCGTTCAACCGTTATGGTGAGCAAACCATGGGTTTCGTCCGATCGTGGCCTTTCCATGCTCCGTTCGTGCCGAAATGAAGGGGATATAGTCACAATCACCCTGGCAATCACATAGACTCCAATCGGAGTCAAAACGACACAGGAATTGCAAGAAACAGGCGATTCTAATGAAATCACCCACATGGGGTTAATGAGGTTCCCGGCCTCCTTCCGACCCTGATAGACCACCATTCGACACGAAATCAGTGACTATGGAACACTGATGTTCCAGGGAGTCCATTGACACTAACTGATCGCAGAACCGTCGCCATTTTTCGACGAAGCCTACGAACTACAAAAAATCTCAATGAGTCCAAACTGGCCCGTTCTTGCACCGAAAAGCGTAAAACTAAAGGGAAATGGCACAGGGGAGTGGGTGATCCGTATTCCTACCTCCACCGAAGAAATCATGCACCGAAGCGACTAAACCACGCAGAAAATTATCAGGAACACGAACAGTGGCTTCTCAGAATCCATCGAGGGATCGCGCCACGCCACGCTCAAACCGATGCTCCATCCCGCGAACCGATCTCCCCAACGCGTCCCTGCCTCGGCCAGCGCTACAATGGTGCACGTCGCCCATCAAACGGACCAGAGATGAGAGAGAATGGAGCGAGAGAACGAGATGAGAGAAATGAGGGAGGAGAGAGGGTGAGGTGGTTTAAATAGAAGGAAAATTAGGAATTTTCCTAATTCCAGTGCACCCCCATCAACCCTAACCCTAGCCACCAGCATCCCACGCCCCAACCCTCTCTCCCTCTACAACCCAGGTTCGCCCTCCCCTACTCCGTGCATCAACGGCATTCCCGGAGTCACCCGTCGTTGCTACGCCCTCTCGTGGTTCGAGAAGTCCTGCATGCTGCTCTCTGCATCCAGCCTACTGCAGAGAATGATTTTGCAGAGGCTACCCCAGCATCCACTGCACAAACCAGCCAAAGTTGTATTCTGTGGAGTCATTTGTCGTCGAGCTAGCTTCGCTCCAGAGTGGTCCCACTGTGATCCGACCTCGGCACTGTTCACGTCGTCCATTCTCGTGCGACTGCGCTAGATCCAGGTCTGAACCTGAGTACCTTTTGGTAGCAGCTCCACCGCCCGCCCCTCTACGAATCAGTCAGAGCTCTTTTCATGAGAGTTCTTCCTATCTGAAGTGCCGACGTACCAGAGGTGGCCCTGCCTACTTTTGACAACATCTCTGTCTAGGGCGTCCATTCTCCCTCAGTCGCGCCAGACCTAGAGTCCTCTGTTCGCCCAGGACAAGCTGCTGTCAAGTTGGCCCTGACACCCCCTCTTCCTATCTATTTCAGGTCGTACTGTCTTCAGAAAAGTTGTGGCTTTCGACAATACGAAACCAATGCAGTGGTTTTGTCTCGATCCGACGTCATCACTGAAAGTTCCACCATGACCATCGGCATCCTGATCTGTTGTACGCCCAGAAACCTAACGCCGGCCATTCCTGCGATCGCATCCAGCGTGGTGATCAAAGGACTGCCATCTTCTGAGGGCTCGTAGATCTCCCAGTCAAAAATATCCCCGACTTGGTCCCGTCGCGTTTGACTTCTGCAGCGCCCATACCGGTCGACGCACTACAACTACGCCAATCAGTCTTGCGTGGTAGAACTGCACAGGCCTGCCGCAGTGGCCACCGTCTCCACCCAGTGACATTAGCTCGGCGCCAGACCTTCAGGCGTCCTTCGACATCCCTCTGGCTTCGTCCAGGAGTTGGCTGCACCTCGATCGGACGCCCGAGCTCGGTGTACGGTCGACCACTCATTTCCCCACCCCGCGATCCCCCCTCCTGCGCGAGGGTAGTGCATGTAACTGTTTTCCCCTCCCCGTGAACCCCACCCTGCATGGAGTGTAGTCAATGTACTAGTAGGGATCGTCACCAAGCTTCCTCGACGCAGTGTGTCTGCCGGGTGTGCACGCTCCCCGATGCACCCTCGTCTCCGATCGGTGCCGGTCTCTTCAGACTCGGCAAGGTATAGGTCTGACCCTTGCACCTCCGGTCGTGGGCTTCCCTAACTTCCTGGGGGTAGTCTTCGTTAACATCCTGGACATGGAGGCATCCGGTGAACCAGAGTCCAACACTCCCATCCAGGGAGTCACTAAAGCTGCTGCGGGCCAAGCTGTGACCGAGAACAACAACAACGTCCTGCCAAGGACGTTGGGCTGCAACGTGCACCATGTGCACCAGACTATCGGCCCATCGCACCAAGGGTCGGCATCCCATTAGAGGAGACTCCGAAGGAACAATGCTGGTGCTGCCACGGGGCATCGAATCTCTACCTCTGGCAGTCCATGACTGTCAGAACCATCCGAGTCCATCTGAATGGACAGAGGTCCGAAGTGATCCCAGACCGCATCGTGCCGGCCATTCCAGTCCGCAACTCCTTCCAAGGACTGGAGAAGATGAAAGAAAATATGACGCCCGTCATTCCGATCGCAGTGCCAAGAGACACACCGGCTCATAAGCTGGTAAAGCTGAAACAAGTTTGGGTTCCCAAGGAAGCCCAACCAATGGCACCTGCCCAGGCGGGGCCCAGCTGCGCCCGCCACAGAAGGGGGCGAAGAGATGAAAGGGTCGAGGTGACGGCCATGACCCACCAACCGGTAGCTGCTGCGCCAGCACTGCCTGAAAATGCTCACCGCCAACATCGCAGGCGTCATCACCATGCTGACCGCCCGGCGTTCACAAGTTACACTCATCATGTTGTTGCCACTGACACGCAGCCATCGGCCACTCTCCCCGACCAGGAGTGGGAAGGGATCGAGCAAGCCATGAGAAACTACATCAGGGGCCCGGGTAGCGCCCCTATGGGTCGTCAGAGACTACCTTTCTTTTGTACCTACAAAATAGAATCAAAATTTAATTAAATCGGACAATCAACCGAAATATAAATTAAATGTGATAAATACATAGTGATGCATGTAAAAGCTCATAAAAGTGTGTTATAACATTAATTAATATGTAAAATCACACACTTATCAGATGTGTAAAATGCCCTTGGAGAATGTTGAAGATATGGCCAATTGCCCCTTGAACATAGAGCGCATAATCTGCTTGGTGACCGTATGAGTTAGCACAATTCGGCCAGTAATCTTAACAGCAACGGAGCGAGAAGTGATAGTAGCATTAATGGTGAACCCTCCGGCGAACAACGAGACTGCTGTCGATCTTGCTCGGGAAGAAACTGGCACTAAGGCAAGGGAGCTCCTCTTGACAACCGTCTTCGGAAGCATAGTGTTGGCCCGGTTAGGAAGGCAATCGAGAGGGGGGTGAATTGATTGCCCACCCTTTTGAGGGGGTGTGTTCACGTATTGCCGCCGATGCAACGCCGCAGTCCACATCAAAAGAAATGATGACGCCGAACTGGACCTCGACATTAAAAATCCCCAACTCCTTATTTACCCTTCCCGCCATGTCTTGGCGGTTCATCTCTCTATTGTGCTCAGCATCTCCTCTTCCTCGCAGTGCTATTCGTCTCCCCCACAAGCCATTTGCGAGCTCTCCGTCATTTACTGTGCGGTCATCCCTGACAGCCATGGAGCCGAAGGAGACACCCATGCAATGCTTCGTCTGTCGTAAACTGGATGTCCCACCTACATCTTAGGAAGCTATGGTTCCTACGGCCGAAGAAGAAACGTCTGAGGAACCTGGGGTTTCTAAGGCCTCCACTTTAGGATGACAAGTTAAAGTAGGGGTGTTCTTAATCTCCCTAACATAGCTATTGGTCCCCCTTATCAACCTATTTATTTGTCACGCTTATCTACCTATTTGTCACTCATAAAGACCTACCTGTCACCGAATTTCATATAATTGTCACCCTTAATTAAGCACCTATTTATCACACTTAAACTCCCTTGTCTAACCATTTGTCACCTTTGTCTTAATCTTAACTACTTTTATATTTCTTGATCAATCAATTAACTGAATATATTGTTTACACATTTTTTTGAATTTAGTGAACACAAAGGTCATCGCGGCCCGGTGTTCTATGGACATTTACATGAAGGATAGGGATCAGATGGTATTTTGGGAATGTCACAAGTCATTGATGAGAACCACACCCTTTGGTCCGTATGTTGACAATCTTTCACCCCTCACCTTCACCATCACATTATTGAAGGAGATTATTTGCACCCATAGTGGAGGACATTACTTCCGTATTGGTAGTAAGGAGGTCGCATTTAGTGTGGAAGATGTGGGCATCATTTTAGGATTACCTTGCTTCGGTCAGCCAGTTCAACATTATGGATCCGCAAAACAGAAGTCGAAGTTGCATCATCGATTTGGATTTGCAGCAACATTTGACCGGAAGAAAGTGTGCTCTCTCATCCAGCAAATTGTTGGGTCCGATGAAGAGCAGGATGTGGCCGACACTGTTCGGCTGTGGATTGTACTCCTACTGTCCACTTTCATTTGCCCACGGTCGGTGCAATCTTGTCCACAACAGATGCTGTCATGCTTAGATGACATTGAGAGAGTTTCAGATTACAATTGGGCAGTCGCCGTGCAACAAGTAACGATGCACAAGTTTGAGGATTTAGTGTCGACGGTCTAGAAACAACGGTCAGGTACAATTGACCGTGCTAAGAGAAGAGCCAGGAATGCATCCCGGGCCCATACATTTATATATGGTTGTTCTGTCGCACTTGCTGTAAGTTAATTAATTTTTGTTTTGTAATAATGCATCAATCATTAATTTTGTTGCATTCTAAAATAACTTGATATATTTCATATTACAGGTCTAATTTTTTGAGCACACGTGGGTGTTGCAGCCACTAAGCCAGGTGGCATTTCCCCGACTATTCAGGCGGGGGCCATTTGTAGATAGGAAATTAAAATTCTCCATTGGATCCCTGCGAGACCAACAAGAATTATAAGTACTAAATTAGACTTCTTCTTTGTCATTCAACATTAATGAATTAATAACCAAAGTGATGTGGTTTGAAATGTAGGTGATTGAAGAGCTCCTTGTTGAGCCAAGTGAAAGGGTGATGGTGTACGGTGGTCAGATGATGACCTGACCTAGTCATGAGGAGACGTCCTCATCAGCTCCATACATGCCTGTCCTATAGGATATTGCTGCTACATTGAAGATCCAGCAGCAACTACTTGAGAAAATGAGGCCCTTCTTTCTGACTAGGGTGGAAGGGGCTCACAGTGTTGCAGAACATATACATCCTAGTTTAGAAAATATTGCCATTGATGCAGCACCTCCTAGGCCCGTCGAACAGGTGATGGATGATGCCATGCTACCGCAGGCAGCCCTTGGAGAGGAAGTGCAGGGGGCTGAAGATGTTGAGGAAAATATCTGTCAAACTTTGGCAAGTATTGCCGCTGATGCAGCACCTCCTAGGCCCGTCAAACAGGTGACAGATGATACCATGCCACCGCATGCACCCCTAGAGAGGGAGTGCAGGGGGCTGAAAATGTTGATGAAGTTATCTGTCAAACTTTGGTGGTCATTGCCGCCAATGTCCCAGCTTCAAGGCCACTTAAACAAATTACGGATGATACTGTGCCATCTAAGGTAGAAGAGGATGTGCAAGACGATATCCAAGCTGAGGTGGAGGAGACCAATGGCCATGGTGACCATCGTCCAGGTGTCTTTTTTTAGTCCCTTCATCAACGGGACGAGAACCTCGTGAGGCAGCCAAGGGCACCTGCAAACAAAGTAGTACAGGGGAAGAAGAAGGTCAGTATGAGTTTGATCCTACTTCTTACAGTATAGAATCTAAGATTGGATATTAACATAAATGTAGAAGGGAGATGAAGTCGACCATATCCAAAAGTTCCTACAGAGTGATTGGATCTGCAAAGGCCAGCTGAAGGAGATAGATAACAACATTGTGAATGAATTCATTGATGCTTGTGCCTCAGGGAGTATTAAGTAAGTTGTTCTCCTATAGTTTCTATAATTATCCTTATTCGCCTTACTTTGACTACCATGAAAATTTTTGTCCAATATAGTCGTCCCGTATTTAAATTACAGAACGGGATTGTTTTGACACGTCGTCATGTCATGGATCTATTATACGGCCAGATGATCGATGATACTGTACTTTCTTTCATTAATTATGTAATTTTACGCCTCGTCCTACCCTAAACTTGTGTTTCAACTGCTAATAGAATCGTGATTGTTACTTTGCAGGTGATGGACACCATGATGTTCCTCCTCCACTCAAGACGTAATGTCATCTTTCATCAGTGGGTTTATTTTCCCACCATTGTAGTGAATCACATCAACAGCATGAAAGTGCCTGACTCCAAAAAAATCACCGAATTGTTGAACTGCGCCTTTGAGAATGATGAATTATCAGAACTAGGTAATAACAAATATTTATTCTTTGTGTTACACTCTTCAAATCACTGGCATCTATTTGTTGTTGACATGGAGAATCGCCGCTTTGTCTCATACAATTCCATGAGAGGCATGGCGATCCATGATGCCACTACAACAAAATAGATACTTTTTTTATCCATGTACCTGTATTAAAGATATTTATAATGTGTCTTCTAATTAGTCCTTAATAATGAGGAATATTTCTTTTGCAGGCTAGAGTTGTACAGGGATTTGTGAAGGATTATGGGGGATTCAACGTGGACCATGAATGGGAACTTGTGTTCAATGACGAATGTCCCCAATAGGAAGATGGAAGCCTCAACTGTGCCATTTATGTACTGAAATATGTTGATGAATTGTCAAGGAAGAGGGAGACAGTGTGGAAATTTAATGAGAATGATTGTCAAATGATTAGAGCCTGGTTTGGGGCCCAACTCATTGACTTTGGAAATACAATATCTTAAATAATTTCACGTTTCAAACCTCAGAATGTGGCATACATGTGTTGATTGATATTTCTTTTTTCATACATTCTGATCTTCAAAGTTTCATTTTCTTCATTTTACCATAATATTCTCAACACTCGAGGAAGGGAAAACACCAAAACAAACAAATAAATATCAACAGGGGGTACACTCTCCCTTCGTCCCACTAGATGTTTTTCTTTAAAAAAAAGTTTAGGACAATATCTCTCTTTTTTATTGCATTACACATTTTTGTACATCACATAGGCTGTGGCTAGTACAATATGCAAGAAAAAGAGAAAAATTGGTACAACGCGAACCGATCAATCGATGTGGATGAGGTCGGTAGCCCCCAGGCCGAGCCACTTACTCCACCTCGTGTGGAAACTAGCTCGGATAATGGGACGACTGATCTTGTCTGCTCGGGACATTTGAAAGAGCCTATATCAGGAGAAAATAGGAGGAGAGAGAAGGCCCAGGTGCCAACTTCTTAGAAAACAAGAGAGGGCCTCCCCTGCCAACTCTTTGGAAGTTGGGACTGTAGCAAAACCATCAAAAACTGATGGTGCAATAAAGAATGGGCACTCCCTCGATAGGAGTGGCCGAGGGGGAGCGGAGATGAAAGAATGGAGGATCAACGATTCCTCCTCTCCCCTTCCCCCTCGGGGGGAGGCGATCTAAAAGTCGGAAGGGAGCCCGAAGCTACGCGTCGACCCTTCTTGTACGCTGCCCGCCCATTGCTAACCATTCTTCTACGCCGGAGCAGCAGGAGCACCCCAACAACTACTAGCATCTTCATCTTCAGAGTCACCTTCCATGCTTCACCAAAGACGACTGCAGTAGACAATCGCATCGCAAAAATAGACAGAGGAAGCCAAAGAGTGCAAGGGAAGCCTAAAGTGACATGAAGAGGAGGAGAAGCCCTTCGGGACCTTTTGTAGGCCGAAGGGAGAGACCCCTGCCTTAATTAAACCTCCCCTCGAAAAGACGCAAAAAGGCCGACGTACTTCCCCAAGGAGTAGTCACGCTACCTCCCCCCACAAACCCCTGTGGGAATACGCGAAAATAGCAAGTCAGTTAAAGCATGGAAGAACGAAAAGAGGCCAGCCCTGCAGTCGGCCACCACGCAAGCCTACTTTTTCGGCCTCGAATCACGCGAAATCTCCGACTCTCTGGCAATCGCCGATACGGTAAGATCCATCCAGTCAAAGGCGGCAACATGCAATCAATTACATTCTTAATACCGCTACCATTATATAGAAAAAAACTATTACATTGTCAAGTTCAAAGAGGAAAAAATATGGCAAGTACAGATTTCCCTAATCTACGGAGATGGGGGAATCCTGAGAAGTTCGTGGCCCCACGCAAAGCTCGGCGGGTGGAGGACCCTCGGTGCTCGGAGGATTGCCCCCAGTATCCCCGGTGACGGCCGGCCCGGGCACTGACCCCATTTGTATGGGACCTGCCCCGTCCGCGCGCCCTCCCGAAGCACCCGGAGTTGGCGATCCTTCCTCCACCGAGGTAGAGGCACCTTCACTACGCTCTTCGCCGTTCGACGTCGACGAAGGAGAATCCGAGCCATCCTCAGCGGAGTCGTAGCGCTGCCCGAGAGGAAAGAGGAGTTCGTCAGAAGCTTGCTCCTGAGCCATTATGACTGCCCCCGCCTATAGCCTTGGGCAAAACCCTTCCGCAGCCCCCGGAGGTAGCCTGGCTCCTAGCACGCGAAGGCAGCCTGCTTCAGGGCTTCCTGATACTCCTCCGAGCTCCGGTATCGCTCGATCGCCTCTGCCCCGGCTCTCGCAGCCCTCTCCTCGCACTCGGCCACTCTTACCTCAACCACGACCAACTTCGTCTCGGCCTCGCCCCCAGCCTTGCCTCGACTTGGGCCGACACAGCCTCGGCCTCCTCCCTAGCCCGCTCAGTCTCTCGGACCCAGCCTTCGAGCCCCTCGCGCTCGGCCACCCATTGACTCGAGCGCTCTACGTGAGCTCGGCGCTCCTCCTCTAAGAGCTTGCTCTTAAGCTCGGCCGTGTACCGGGCTTGGGACAATTGCTCGGCCTGTGCCTGAGCATCTTCCTGGCTTGCCCGGTCCAGCATCCGGAGTGAGGCCACCTCTTGCCGAAGCACTTCAAGCTCGGATGTCAACCGACCGATCCTACAGTCAGACTCGGCGGGAACTTAGGACTGGTTCCTCTCCTCGCTCACCAGTCGCGCCACGAAGTCGGTAATCTCGGCTCCCAGCTGAGCCACGAAGGGCTTGGGACAATTGCTCGGCCTGTGCCTGAGCATCTTCCTGGCTTGCCCGGTCTCGCATCCGGAGTGAGGCCACCTCTTGCCGAAGCACTTCAAGCTCGGATGTCAACCGACCGATCCTACGGTCAGACTCGGCGCGAACTTGGGACTGGTTCCTCTCCTCGCTCACCAGTCGCGCCACGAAGTCGGTAATCTCGGCTCCTAGCTAAGCCACGAAGATACCCCCCTCCATGACCCTTTCAAAGAGCATAGGAGGGGTACATCGCCGGAACTCCTCCCGAACCGACGAAGGCGCCAAGTCTCGGCACCGATTGTACAAGGCAGCTTAGACAGCGAACCGCCCTTGCCAAGGAGAAGGGGCCCCTTCCGGAAGCGTCGGGGTCGGAGCGCTCCCCCCGATCGTCTCTACGCTCGGGGCGACGACGCTCGGCCCGACTCTGACCCGCACCTCGGCATCCTCCTCACTGTGCGTCCCGACAAACCCGACTGGGACCTCCAAGCCGAGCCCCTCCCCCTGCGCTTCCGCCAGTTCAAAGGAAGTCCCCTCGACTGTTGTGGGCACCTCTGGCTCGGCAGGAAGAAGGCTCGAGCGACGGATACCCTCGGCAAGAGGCTCCTCAGTCGGGCGGGAAGTCCTCGCCTTCTTCAACTACATCTTCTTGGCGGTCAGCACCTTCATCGAAGCCAGAAGCAACCACTCCCCGGCATCCTTCCGCTTGGACCCTCGGCGCCCAGAGGCATCATCCCGAACGACCTTTTTGCCCTTATCTCGGGCGGAGGAAGGACCCGCTGGAGCTCGAAGCAAACTCGGAGTGGTCGTCTCCTCCAGTTCGACAACCTCTCGATCAGCCGGACGTCCCTCACCTCCACTGTGCCTTGCTTCTGCTTATCAAAAGGCAAGTCGTTAGCAAAAGGCTCGACCGATCAAGACAAGAAAACCTAAAGTTCGAAGCTTGAGATCCTCACCACCGGGTGGCAGTGCCAAGCGAGGGTACTCCTCTATGTTGGCCAGAGTCATCAACTCGACGGTGGTCTTGCGATTCTCCTGAAGGACTTTAATGTCCTCCCCTAGTTCCGGAGGAATCACCGCCGGCTTCGAAGGGATCACCGGATGAAAGTTGGGCGTCTCGGGGAACCCCCAAGGATTCCCCTTAGAAGATCCGACCCAGAAAAACCGAGTCTTCCATCCCTTGTGCGAAGAATCTCGAGGGGAGAGCACCACACAACCCCTCCCCTTCCTCGCCTGAAGGAAAAAGAAGTCCTTCCCAACATGGGTGTGTTCCTTCAGCTCGAAGAAAGCGTGGAAGAGGTCTAAAGAGGGATCGATGCCGCATTGACGATAAAGAAAAATAAAGGAGAAGATGAAAGTGTAAGAGTTAGAGACCAACCGAATCGGTGCCAACTCGTAAAATTGCAGTAGCTGTGCGGCAAAGGGGTGGACAGGAAGGAGGAAACCACACTTCTAGGCCAACAAAAAAATGCAGAAGTGGCCCGAACGAGTATCCAGGCACGATTCGTGAGGTTTGGCCGGAGAAAAGAAGCACCGCCATGGCAGTTCGTAAAGAGCCTCAATCTCCTTCACTTCGGCCTCATCTAGCTCACTGCGCAGAGGATGACTGGGCACCGAACCCTGTTCGAGCCCCCGGGTCTCGACCGCAAGATCGAGCTCCGCCATGGAAGGTAGCGAAGGACGGAAAGAAGAAGAAGGGACCACGGAGCCAGAAGAGGTTAGAGGAGGCAGAGGCTGACGGACCGCTGCCACCGTGATCTCTGCCAATTCCTCGAACACTTCTGTTCTACGCTCCCTCAGGTCGCTCTCACGGCGCACAAATCCTCTCAACACCGGCACGACAGAAGGAAAAAGCCCTAGCGGAGAAAATGTAAGATGCAAGTATACGGGAGCATTTGCATATATATCCCAACTTCCCTGACAGGATGCGACGCGATGTTTCAAGCTCCCAGAAGGGTTCCCCCGTACTGGCTCGAGGAGAAGCGTTATCATCATACGTATACCCCCAGGACAGCCGCATTAAATGGCCCCTGCCGGCAACCATATCCTCGCCCGAGCCACCAATGCTACCCCAGAGCATCCTACTCTCCGAGCCCAAATTTTGGCTCGGGGGTAGGGGGGCAAGTGGAGAGGAGAAAATCCACAGCCCAGTTATACGCGCGGATCAGGGAGGCCGAACCAAGTCCAGACTGGCCCAATTAGGCCCAACGTGACCCAACCAGGCTGAGCTCCCCAAAACGACAACCCCACGAATGGGCCCGCCCATCTCAAAGCCCAAACATCCTCGGAACAGATCTTCCTAGGCGGCCGCTCGGCCCGGAAGTCCGAGCATCGGTCGCTGAGAAAAGCCTAAACAGCGCCCGAGCGTAACTGACACAGCGCCACCCTCGACTCGGGAGAAGCCCAAACACCGCACTGGGGGATATCCTAATGCTCGGAACCACATCGGACAGGGCATAACTCTCGGCGGAGATCTCGCCACCGCTCAAACAGGAAAACTCCAAAGGGCAGGGGAGAGGAAAGGTCTTCCCTTGCAGCATAACACCCCCAGTCCCTTCAAGTACCCCTCAGTGGTAATTATATAAACTCCAAGGAAACCCTCTGAAAAGAGGATAGAAGAACCCTGGGCACTCAACAGCACACCCCGTGGTGGAGAGCGATCTCGTGCCCCCCTCTTCTTCTCCTGCTTTATTTTTCACCTACGCTCTACCAGTTCGCTGACTTAACCATCGAAGGATTTTCCCCAGGGTTCCAACCCTGTGCTCCTCTTATCCATTTCCTATCTTGTAGACCGCCCATCAGTGGTGACGTCAACTACATTGATGGCTCAGGACAAGGCGCAAGATCACCCCTCCTTATCTAGTGCCGTCTATGGGAAACGTACGAAGAGCCAACATAGTGTGAAGAAGTTCTAGCAAGAGAAATGCCAGTGACAAGGGAAAGGCACTGGCGGCCACTAAGGGGAAGCGTACACCCGTACATTCCTCCTCGGACCCCCCCCCTCGACCAGCAAGCTGACGCCCAACCTTCAGCGGCCACGGGGGGACAACCCGCCCTTGAGGCCCCCGACGCCCTACAAACCCGCAACGCCAAATTGGACACCCTCGTCGACCTGATGAGGACCCAAGTGGCCTGGGAAGGATGGTCACTACTGCCTCGGGTGAGACCCCCCCGTGCAGAAGCCTCTCGACAAATGGCTGAAGGCCGCTTCACCCTCCAGGGTGGGCGGCTTATTTCCCATGGGTCAGGCGGGCCCTCACAAGCCCCGCCTCCAGAGCAAGAAGCCTCCTCCAGTCTGAGAGTGAAGAAACCCAGGCTACCCTGCACCCCTCAGAAATCGATGCACCTCCTGATGAACAGTGAGATGACTGGCATAGGATAGCTCGTAGCCTTCTGGCTACATGCTAGCTAGAGCTGTCTCTCCGCCTTTGGGACTTTGAATGACATTTTATCGAGTAGGAGCGCACCCTCCGTGCCCTGTAGAAAGGCTCCACCTCAGAGGATGAGGAGTAATCCACATTCTCTGACCATATCTTGAGGGCTGACGTTTCTTTGAGAGTCACCCTCCTAGCCTTCAAACCCTATGATGGCCAGTGCGACCTGGCTGACCATTTCGATAGTTTCGACACTCTGATGACACTGCATGGAGCTACTGACGCTGTCAAGTGCCACGCGTTCGTAACCACCCTAGTGCAGGGGGGCCAACCCTAGTTCCATGCACTCGCCCCTGATAGCATCACCAACCTCCGGCAATTTGGATGACTGTTCAAGGAGAGCTTCACCAGCAGCGGCCCTCCAAGGTTGATAGCGGGATTACAGGCCCTCAAGAAGGCACAGGGAGACAAACTACAGGTTTACATCAACCATTTCAAAATGGAAGCCCTGCGCATCCCCCGCCTGGATGTGGCCTCTGCCATCACCGCACTGACTGGAGGCACCTACGATGAAAATCTCTGACGAGAGCTGGTGCTCCACCCTCCTTCCTCCCTCACTGATCTCGTGACCTTGGCTCTACGCCATGTGGAGTGCGAGGAGGTCCTCATCGCCTGTCGAGATCCCCCGAGCTCAGGACGGGAGGGGGAGAGAAAGAGGTTGTCTGACCAGCCTTCCGGATAGGGGAAGAGGAGGAACTGAGAGGGTGACCAAAAGGAACCCCCTCGTAAGTTCGAGCACTACACTCCTCTATCTGCACCTGTCTACCAAATTTATGAGGAGATAAAGGACTCGGGACTACTCCAATGCCCCGAGCCAATGAAGACCGACCCAAAGCATCAAAGTCATCGGAAGCACTATCTATTCCACGATGACCATGGCCACCATACTGGGGACTGCCAATGCCTCAAGGATGAGATTGAAAGTCTCATTCGCCAAGGCCGCTTATCCCAATACATGGTCGAGCGACAAGAAGACTTTGGAGTTCCCCCAGAAGAGATCGATAACTGCCCTCGTGGAGTCCACATCAACGTCATCTCAGAAGGATCCGCCTCAGGAGGAGATAGCAGTCGAGGAAGGAAGCGCCATGCCGAGCAAGCCTCCTAGGCTTTCGAGCCCCCTAAGGGTTCACTAGTGACCAACCAATAGACCTTGGTCTTCTCGGACCAAGATCTCGAATGAGTGGTCACCCCCCATGATGATGCCCTTGTTATCTCAGGCATAATAAATCATTGTCACGTGGACCGAATCCTAGTGGATAATGGCAGTGGCCCTAATGTTTTGTCATACGAGTGTTTGCTTAAGATGGGTGAAAACCCATCAAAACTACGTCCGATCCGAACCCCCCTCTACGGGTTCAATGGCCAGGTAACCTACCCCGAGGGAGCTCTAAGCCTACCTATCACCCTCGGTACCCCACCCAAAGCCAACACCTTTGTGGCAAACTTCATAGTGGTCAGGGAGATATCATCCTATAATGCCATTTTTGGCTAAGGAATCCTCAGCCAAATTAAGGTAGTGCCCTCCACCTACCACCAAAAAATGAAGTTTCCCACCAAATATGACATCGGGGAAGTCTGAGGCAGTCAGCCAATGGCTGGAAGGTGCTACGTGATCTCGGTGGAAGCCATAAGGCCAGAGGACCAGGGCAAAGAGCTTGGGACTATTGAAGATAAAATGCCAAGCCAGCTCGAGGGAGAACTCTTGTCTATTTTCCTCCGAAATGATCTGGCCCTTGAAGTAAAAATCAGGGCAGACCTGTCACCCGAACTCCAAACTCAATACATGGACTTTCTTCCAAAGTATATACATACTTTCGTGTGGTCTGATGAGGATCTCCCTGGCATCACTAAGGAGACAGTAATGCACCACCTCAACTTGCGACATGATAGTAAAACTAGTACAATAATGAAGGAGGAAGCATGCCCCTGAGAAGTAGATGATTATTAAAGAGTAGATTAGCAAGGGGAAGAAAATCGAGCTATTCCATTTGGTCCTTCACCCAACGTGGCTCACCAATGTCGTCCTTGTGCCCAAAGCTTCAGGCAAGTGGCAGATGTGCATCGACTTCACCGACCGCAACAGAGCCACCCTGAAGGACTATCACCCACTGGCAAGTATCAACTAGCTTGTAGATTCTACCACGGGTAACAAACTTGATGGAGGCATCACCACCACCTCCCTCTGCCTCGGGTCGTCCACACACCAGGGATTGGTTTGAGCTCGAGCTTCATCTCACATGGGTCCAATGATCTATTTTGAGCATTTTATTTGAGTCATTTTGATGTATTTTTCCTTTTATTAGAGTCATGACCCTAGGTCTCCCGACGTGGCGGCATGAGGGTGAGGCACGCAAGCCACCCCCCTGACCAAGACAAGACCAGGGGTCAACCTCAGATGGTAGTGCCATCATGAGCTCCCCCGTCAACACGGGACTTATAAAAGCCCCTCCTTCGAAGAACAAAAGGGGGTCTAGGGAGAGGAAGAAGAGAAGAAGGAAGAGACATACAGACAGACCCACGAAGCACCCACACGGAGAGAAGAGAAGAAAAAGAAGAGAAGAAGAAGATGAAGAGAAGAGGTAATTATTTCCTACATTTCTCAAAGAGTTGTCGGAATAAAATGACCATATAGCTACGTTATAATGAAACATAGGAAATCTACCTAAGCAGTTTAAAAAACATCAGAATAAGTGGTATATACCTACGTTTTCTTGAAACGTAGGTAAAATTCGTGACTATAGGTCGACTTTCTTGTAGCGACAGAGCATAGAGGGTGAGCCTTGTTGTGTGGGAATGGATAATCTAGAGGGGAGGGGTGAATGGATCTGCCCCTCTTTTTATCAGATACAAACAGATTGCAGTGGAGTAAGAGAAGCTTGTTCTAAAAGCAAGAATCTAAAACGCAAGATGTAAGGACAAGGATGAGCAACGGCCTAAGCAAGCATCTAGCGCAAGGGAATCACACAATTAACCACTTGACAAAGGATTTTAAGGTGGTTCAGACTCAACCCCGAGTCCTACGTCCACCCCTCACTCAAATCAAGTGAGGCTTCCCTAGTGACGCAACACTAACAAGTTGTTACACAGCATAATAGGGAACACGCCCCAAACCACAAAACAAAGAACAACCTCTATCTGTCTTCCTGCACATAGACCGATAGGGACGGTTCACCAGAGACTGGAGTACCCTCTGTCTGTCTTCCTGCATACGCCAATAGGGATGGTTCAAAGTTACTTTAGACAGGACCAAACAAAAAGAAGACTAATGAAAACTCAGATAGGAAGAGTAATGCTCAATGCTGGGTACAAAGGTCCTTTATCTGAGATGAAGAGAGCTCGAGTTGCTGCGAGGAGGTCTGCTACTTCTTGACCATGGCTTTTTCTTTGCAAAGCAACAAGCAAGAGGAAGAGTGCTTCAGTTAAGCCTTTAATCTTCTTCTTCTTCTTCTTCTTCTTCCTCACTAGCTGGCTCACACTACTGCTAGCTTCTTCTTTTCTCCAAGGATGCCCGCTTATCACAACTGCAGCAGCTTACCTACTTGTGCCTCTCTGCCCTTCCTCTTTTATACATTGAAGCGAACCACTTGGTGCAACACTTTGCATGGATATGTGTGCCTAGTAGAGGGACCAGGACCACAAAAGCAAGAAAACATTGACAACCCACGCCAAGCAAACGACGGACTCTAATAGCCAAAATAAGCAAGCGGGAAGAGGAAGATCGGATACCTTGAAAATAGAAGGTGGACCGAAAGGATGCTGGAAGTAAACCCTCTTCGAGCCGCAATCCACCATGGCACCATGAGCCTCAAGTCAATCCATGCCCAAGATCACATCAAAATCCTAAAGCGGTAATGCATAGAGCCTAGCCGGTAAGTTCCACCCTTCCACCCACACAGGCACCTTCTCAAAATAATACGGGGTGTGCAAGAAATCGCCGGTAGGTAACTCCACCGCCAAATCACAGGACATCTCGGCCACCGGGTCCTCAACACTCGGAGCAAAATTCTCTGATATGAATGAATGGGACGCACCAAAATCGAACAAAACTCGAGCCACACAACTCAAAATCAAAATAGTACCTTCAACCAACTGCGACGTCTCAACCTCTGCTCTGGTCATGTGAGTCACTCTGCCTCGGGATCTCTGCCTCCCTACAGCAGCTGACCGAGTCAACTGAGGAAACTGTCCCTACTGCTGGTACTATTGCGGCTGTGGTGGTAACTGCTGGGGCAGAGACTGATGCTGTTGCTGAAACTCATGCTGCTGACTCGGTCTCTGAGGATAGTCACGCGCCATGTGCCCTGGCTGGTCACACCAAAAGTAAACCACTGGCGTCGAGCACTGCCTGCCTGGATGAGAATCGTCGCACCGAGGACACCCGCCCCGAGAACCACTCACTGAACCCTGGCGCTGATAGGGCGTGGGATACTGAACACTGCTCGTCGATACCTGCCCCTGATCTCTGCGAGCTCAACGCCTCCTGCCAAAACCTGCCTCCTTGAGCAGCTTCTTGAGCTTCGAGCCAAGGGATGGCGAACCTACTGCTGAAGCTGTGGACCGCGCTGGCCCTGAACTGCCTGCTGAGGGCTGGACAGTACTCTACTGCTGCACGACTGTCGGCTGACTAAAACCCATCTGCGTCTGGCATGTACTGCCCGGACCTCGAGTCCTCTGCAAGTCTCTCTCCAACGCCGCTACTATCACGTCCCGGGCCTTTATTTACAGCGGAAGACTCGCTCGAAGAGAACGTGAACAGCCGGTATCGTAAGCCTCTTGCAAGCAAGAACGATCAGAGCGCAAGACAATCACACATAAGATGCATTTACACAAGTATTTACTCAATTTTAACTTCTATTTCATTGAAAATCAAAAAATCTAATTACAATCACTAATTCATCTTTTATCAAATTCGCTAGACTCAATAAAGTAGGTCGCCTCGTCAAGTGGGCCATACTCCTCGGGGCCTACGACATCTCCTACCGACCCCGCACTGCCATCAAGGGGTAGGCCCTTGCGGACTTCGTCGCAGAAAGCACTACCCCCGCCGAAGAAGTCCCCTTGCCGACGACCGGCCCTGCCTAGGACATCTTCGTCGACGAATCCTCCAATTCGACCGGATGCGGAGCGGTGTCCTCCTCTGATCCCCCGAATGAGCAGAACTGCAATACGCCTTGAAATTCGGTTTCTCGGCATCCAACAACGTCTCCGAGTATGAGGCTCTCATCTCCGGGGCCAGAATGAAGCGACGCCTGGGAGCTGAGCGAGTCCGAATTCATACCCACTCCCAACTGGTCGCCAGCCAAGTCAACGGGGACTACGAAGCTCGAGAGGCGCAGATGATCAAGTACCTGCGGCTAGTAAAGGAGATAGCCCGACTGTTTGAGAGTTTTCAGGTAATCCAGATAGCTCGGGAAGAAAATTCTCGAGCGGATGCCCTCTCTCGTCTGGCCTCCTCCATCAACCCAAAAGGTACCCGGTCGATCCTCCTTGAGGAGTTAGAACGACCGAGCACCGAAACCGAGCTCGTGGCCATTGTACGAACCTCCCCTGGCGACTGGCGAGCCCCATACATATCCTGGCTCCGAGATTCTCAAGAGCCCCCCGACCCTCGAGAGGCTCGGAGACTGAAGTACCAAGCTCGACGTTTCATCCTCCTCGACGAAACCCTGTACCGAAGATCCTTTTTCAGTCCCCTCCTCAAATGCCTTGACGCCCAGGAAGCCCGCCGAGCGATTGAAGACGTTCACGAGGGCATCTGCGGCGCGCACCAAGGAGGGAGATCAATCGCAAGGATATTGCTACGATAAGACTACTGGTGGCTTACTCTCCAGCGCGATTGCTCAGCATACGTTCGGAGATGCGATCGATCCAACAATTCGACCACCTGATACACCAGCCAGCCTTAGAACTCGTAGCCTTGACCGAGAGCCTTATCCATTCGCTCGGTGGGGAATCGACATCCTGGGCCCATTTCCCGTGGCGCAAGCTCAGAATAAGTTCATCATCGTCGCCATTGACTACTTCTCTAAATGGATCGAGGCAGAAGCCACCGCCAGAATAACCGAGACAGTAGTTTGGAGTTTTGTTTGGAAGTCGATCATCTACCGCTTTGGTATCCCCCGAGTGATTGTGAGCGATAACGGTCGGCAATTTAACTCCACTTATTTTAAGAATAAGTGCGCCGACCTCCATATCCGCAACCACTTCACTTCGGTAGCCCACCCCCAGGCTTAAAATGTCTAGTACATTATTTCCCTACGCAGACAACAGGAGTAATAAAAAAGCAACTAATGAGAAGAGGAGTAACACTACTAGACTACATAATAGAACAACAACAATACAAGGCACATTTGACATTTGTGTAGTCTGCTGACATAGTGCCTAGTTGAATCATAGTTGAGGATGATTAACATACGTATGGCTGCTATTGCAGCCCTTATAATGAGCTTCACACTCAGCATCCCCCGTTCCTTTGAGGAACCGGAACCATCTTCCCTTGCTTGACGGGGCACATTGGAGCAACAAGAACTGCTCGGCGTAAAGGCCGCACCAACCAGCCAAACGGCCACGCCCGCAAAGTGGAAGTAGGGAAAACTCCTTCCACACCTTCAGATGTCCCGTACCACCAAATGGAAGAGCCTCCGACAGTAGGGAGCGCCTCATCGCGTGCCATCCATGTTTGCAGACTGGATAGCAATGTCTGCTACCCCGTCCACTACCCTCTTTGGGTAGGAGAGCATGCTCCTCAACTCGAGGAGGCTCCTCATCACATACCTACAATCACGAAAGGTAGTCACAGTGATGCAACAAGAAGACGGCGAGAGAAGCAGTATTGAAGATAAAGGTAGCAAAAAGAACCAGTTCAAAGGCAAATACGCTGATAATAGCCAGAAGCGCATTATGCAAAAGAATCCCCCGGCAAAAGCATTCCATTCCGTGAGTAACATCTCCATAAGGTCATCGATCAACTAATCTGGTAACTCCATGAACGAATGCCTAACTACCCGTCTATGAAAAGGCCTCCACCAGGAAGAGGCAGAAGAGGAAGGAAGCTCGAAGAGCTGCCCCTCTTGGCCTAACCGTGACGCCTGATGTACCCTTCCGTCCGGCCTCCCCTCTTTTCTACCTCCCTCCTAAGGTAGTGTCGGCGGTCCAGAAGTAGAGAGAAAGCACATCGCCACATGCTAACAGTTCTCCTACGCTGGCCACCGATTGCTAACTATTCTCCTATGCCGAGGTTATGGGAACACCCCTACAACCGCCTACGTTTTCATGCTCTGAGTCGCCCTCCATGCCACCCCGCAGAAAAGGAGAGGGAAGAAGTCATGGGGGAAGATTTGATCAGTAAAGATGCCCTTCGGGACCTTTTTATAGGCTGGAAGGAGAGCCCGGCTCCAATTGAACCTTTTTATTATGATAATAAAAGTCACAAGAGAAGTACTCCGTTGTCCTCGATGGCCCTCCCGTCGGGACCCGCGAGGTGACAAGTCATACCAAGCATGAAAAAATGAGAAGATGTTAGTGCCGGGCCAAC
>JANBPO010005627.1:0-77364 GCA_024336825.1 Amorphophallus titanum | reverse complement strand
GGGAGTCCACCTCCCGAGGGGGCGAGAAGGTCGCCTCCACACCAGCCGCCAGCGGAGCTGTAAAATACAAACAGATCTAGCAAATAGAATTAGTCAATCATCTTGGCTAAACCAAACAAGGGCAAAGGGGTCTGGGCGACACTTACTCAAGGCCGTCTCCTCCTCAACTTGCTCTCCGGTCTCGGGTCCCTCAGATGACCCACCAGTCTCGACCGCTGCATCCTCTACACGAGGGCGTTTCCTCCTAAGCTGCAAGCTTCCATCCTCACCCCCTGAGGATGCTTCCGTGGAGGGCTGATCCCCCTCTGCCACAGAACCTACTGACAAACACATCATTATACAATGCCTCAGTTCCGTACCCAACAACTAAAAAATCAAAGGGAGGGGGCAGGTTAAAGGAGGAAAGCCTAACTTGGAGCCCCAAAGGGGGTCGATGGTAAAGGCACCAGCTGCTCCAACCCCAACGCCAATGCCCGGGCCGCCATCCCGATGGCCTCCTGAATATCCCGTAGAGTGTGTGCACACTCGACTCGGGACACGAACTCCACAGGTCCAGCTGACCCAATCGCATGAGCAATATGCCGTCTCTAGTCATCGATTGCTATATCGGCAAAGCTCCCGTGCTGGAGCTCCCGGTCCAGTGACCCTCTGCTCTGGAGGCCACAATCGGCCAAGAACTGAGCCCACTAGGCCCTAGGTGCCCTCGGTCGAGACACCGTCGCTCCAGTCGTTGCCGCCGAAGCCAACCTCAGGGGCTTCAGTGCCCCTCCATTGCTTCGGCTCCCAGAAGACGAACCCCAGCCACTCCGGGGCCACTGCTCTACAACTCGCTCGATCTCTCGGCGGATCCGAGCAACATGGGTCCTCAGGTACCCCTCATCCAGCGCCATAGGAGGTAGATCCTCCCTCAGCAAGCGACTCTCCTCCGCCTTCCTGATTGCGGAGGCCTTCTATCGGTAGAGGTGACTGTGCTCGAACCACCATCTGGCGTAGTGCACGTCAAATCGCCCCGACGTCCCTGCCCCGGCATCGGGAATCGCTCTGGCTCTGGGCGGCAGTAAAAGTCCCACCAGGCTGCTGCAAGTAGGTGGGTATCCCTGCCCCTGACTGTCTTCCCGTCAGAGGGAACTCCCTGTTCGGCGGGATCCCCTGGTCGTACCCGAAGTTCCTGGCAAATCGATACGGGTAGTACGGCTCCAAGGAACTCGTCGCCGACCGGTGCCATGTCAACACTGCCGACCGGGTGCTCAGTATCCACTCGGTCCGTGGCCCTGCATCGGCTGCCCCCTGACCGGGGTGGGCGCAAAAGCCCTTTTCATGATGATTGAAGGATGAATAGTAAGAATTTCAAGGCTTGGAAGAGGGTAGATGTGTGAGTGATGAATTTGAGGTCCCCTCTTCTTATAGAGCTTGGTTAGAGGCCTAAACCCACTAGAATTGAGCCAGGATAAGTCTAGATCGGGTTAGGCTAGAGTTTGGGTTGAGTTGAAACTCCATACCTTGGGTTCGGACTCTCCAAGAGAGTCCCGATCGGACTCTCAGCGCGTGAAGTTGCACGGTCTATCGATAGACCGCGTAGAATTTTGAACGGTCTAATTATGACCATTCAGGACCTTCTACAGGGTTCGACTCCTGGCATAGGGGATGGGCTTGACGAGACTGTTCATTAGTATGGATGCCTTAACTTGGACCATTCAGATGCCTTGGTTGGTCTTGGCCGAGTAGCATTCCAGCAGATCATTTGTGAATGCGTAAGGCCTGGAGTGGCCACTCAATGATCGTTCACGCCCCTGCCACCCTATTTTGTCCTTCTTGCGTCGCTGACTCTGAGTCGGTACGTGTCTCTCTCCTCACCGCTCTCTCGTGTCGTATTCCTCTCAGTCGGCACGTCTCTCTCCTCACTGCTCTCCCGTGTCTCCCTAGGGTCAGTCGTGAGTTGGTTAGCATTCACATTCACACCTTTGCACATTCATAAATTCACATTCATTCATAACAAAAGAAAATCAACTGAAAAGTAAATCATGCCACTATCATATCATATCATATCCATGTACAAAGTCGTGTCGGGGTACAAAGTCAGGTCGCTCCCTCTGGCCTGTCGCTGTCTCCTCCTCCCTCCTGTCTCTTTGATGGCGGGGCCATCGTAGAGCTAGTCTCCTCCTCTCGCTAGCGCCATCGGCGTCACTCGTCCTCCTCATTCCTCCGGCGACTGGAGGAACTTGTGAAGTAGCTACGAAAGGAACTGTGGGTGCCATGGCTACCGCTCGGGGCCACTCTGCTACGCTCCCGACTCATCTCTCTGAAGCCCTCCACTACCCCCTCCAGCTTCTCCACTTGAAGTAGAGCTCGCTCTGCCTCGGACCGGTATCGCTCTGCCTCTCCAGCTCCAGCCCAGAGTCGCTCCAACTCCACCCGTAGGAGTGCCACCTCCACTGCGTTCGCCGGTCGGCTCCTTGCCACCTCCTCTCGGAGACGGGTAGCCTCGTCCCGCGCCGCTACGAGCTCCTCTCGGGTAGCCGTCAGCTCGGGCTGCCACTCCTACAGTAAGTGGTGCAGCTTCTTCTGGCAAGTCCCAGTTCAAAGGATTCAAGAATAAGAGGAAATATGACCCCAATCCCCTCACACTCCTCCCACCCTCTATTCTTCCTTCTTCTCTCCCCATCTCCAACTGACTGTCCAGATAGAAGCAGTAGCAGAGTTGTCAGTCCTGTTAGCACCACCATGACCTCCCTTGTGAAGCTCCTGATGACAAGCCTAGTGCTGGTGGATTCCTCTCCGAACTAGCTTCATAACGAGAGTTCGAGCGTCGTCATCCGACATCGGAGCTGATCGGGAGAGCTGTTGGCGTCTAACTGCGCAGACTGACTCCGGCGAGTGACCATAGATGTGTTGCAGAGACCCTGATGATCTCCACACCAAGCTTCTGGACACACCCTTCGATCGAGGTGTTCCCCTACGAGTCCTCTTCCAGCACCAATAAGAAGGGATCCATTTGGCCTCCGGAGCACCCTAGATCGACCATTTTCCACAGTGTGCACAGACTGCCCCGCCCCTTGCTCAACTTGGATCACTCTCTGCCTTCTGGTCCTTTGCTGCACTCTCTGACCTCAAACTGGGCCACCGCTCCTACCGCGCGTAGTAGACGCGTCCATGATCAGTTCTACCCCAGTGCTGCCCCTTTCTACAATCGGAGGAGCTGGTAGTGCCCCCGACATCACTGTGCTTGTCTGTTGGGTCCTGCAGGGTCATCCTAGCTACTCAGTCTCCAAACAAAGAGAACCAAGCCCATACGTTGTCAAACGGACTTGCTCTTTCTACAATACGAAGAGGGTTCAACTGCGAATGATTCGGCATAGACCCTGCCTTCAATAGAGTCCGGAGGAGCTGTAGGCGTCTCCTGTAACAGCTTGCTGTCCTATGGGAAACAGCACAAGCAGACTGTGTACTTCATCTTCATTCCCCTCCCCGCCTAGCCAGCTGATCGCTCCTCCCTGCGTGGAGGTAAAAGTTGGTTGTAACCTTGATTTTCCTACCCCCACGTTCCCTCTCCTGGGTGAGGTGTAGTGTTGTACTCATAGTTATTGTAGGGGAAGCTTTATCGACGTAGCGTGCGGGGAGTCCCACACTTCCCCGCTCACCCTCGTCTCCGGCCTAGGATCAGTGTCTTCACGTCGATCAAGTATACGCTAAAACCCTCCTTGGTACTATTCGGTTCCTTTAGTATTATTTCTGAGCTCCGCTAGTGAGGAAGAGAGCGCCCGGACTCGGCTAACCAGCTACATTGTGTGGCCATCACGGGAGAGAGTGAGAGCGTTATCCGTGCCCCAAGACATGTGGTGTGACTCGTTGACACGGGAGCTTCAAAATCTAAGGGTGGGTTCCATCTCAGCCCTGCCATTATCCCCAACCACGGGCCTCCTAGCCTGGGGGCAGGGCTCCCCAACACCCAGTTCATGTGTCCCGACCCGAACCGCAGAAGCTCGATCACCTCGCCCGGGTCCCCAACCCCTGGCATGAGGCATCGTAGCATCTAGACCAGACATACAACTCCGGGGTTTCCCGCGGATGACGTCTATTACGAGTGGTCTACATCAGGTCTCGGATCCCTTGGCTCTACCTCGAGGGCATTCCTCCCGCAATCTGATAACGTCGATCCCCAGCACGGGTCTACCTTTGTGGGACGCAGTGACCTCGGTACAGACTGCGCGCCCTCTGTCGCGCCTTCCGGTCCTGCCAGCTCCCAGTTCAGGCTCAAGGCCTCGGGTCACCGGCATCCTGGTACCCCCTATAGTGACAACTTCGGGCATAGGCATGTCGCGGCGAGTGTCCGCAACACTACTATCGGCTCGGGCAAAGGCCTACACTCGAGCCACCCAGCCGCCGACCTTCACTACAGACTTCGCGTCTTGGGGGCCTACTCCGGTATTCCTGATGAATGGCCCTGTGCCACCAGCACCCGCAGGTTGGGTTTTCTCAGCCTACCACCTTGGAGTAGAGTCATCTTCCGCACCCCAGAAGAAGCACCATCGTAGCCGTAAAGGCAAGCGACACATTGCTACCACCAGCAACTCTGGCAAGACCATTCTTGTCGGAGACTTACGAATTTGCCTGGATGGGGGTGAACCCATTATTCCTTCGGAACGGATCATCCCTACGGTCCCGATCACCAACCGCTTTAGCCACCTGTGTCGAACACTGGAAGACAAGGCGGAACTTAAGCGGGCGGACGCTTCGGCAACGGCCCAAAAGCACCAGCGCCAATTTGGCACTCAAGCTCCCAAGTCCCGTCAGAGGAACAAGGATGAGGGAGACTAGCAATCGGACTTGAGAAGGATCTGGGTCACCTCGGAGGAAGCTCAATGTCACGCCCCGAGTGCAGAAGATTACTCGGAAGTGGCGTGACGATGTCTATAACATTCATGTCAATCAGAGCGTAGTGCATTCAACACACAAAGATAGAGTGCGCAAGATAGCAATAACCCAATCTTTATTTAATCACAACCGTATTTCTTTCAAATAGTATGAAGACTAAATGAGAAGAAAATTACAACTTTGACTCAAGAAGGAAAAAATACACAATTGACTAGGAAATAGATAAAGCTATAGAACACTTGACACTTGGACGGCTCTATATATCACTCTTGCTCATCCCCATCCATGTTTATCTCTTCTTCATCGGACTTACCTGAAAAAGAGGGGAAAAACTTTATGAAAATCCCCGTTCTCCGACTACATCCTGAAGGTAGAGATTTCTCCCAGAATCTCTATTCCGACCTTCAAGTCTTATGACAGCTAGGGCGACCCAGCCAACCACTTCGACAGCTTTGATGCTCTGATGACCCTCCATGGGGCGTCTGACACCATCAAGTGCTGAGCCTTCGTGACCATCTTGGTCCAAGGCACCCAAGTGTGGTTCCGGGCCCTCGCCCCCGGATCCATCCGAGACTTCAAGCAATTTGGGCGAGTGTTCAAGGAGAGTTTCACCGGCAACGGCCCCCCAAGGTCAGTAGTGGTGTTGTTGGCTCTCAAATAGGCACAAGAGGAGAGCCTTCAGGCTTATATCAATCGATTTAAGTCGGAAGCCCTGCGGATCCCCCTCCTGGACATCGCCTCAGCCACAATTGCACTGACCGGAGGCGCCCGTGATGAGAACCTCCACTGTGAACTTGTCCTTCACCTTCCCTCGACCCTTGCCGAGCTAGTGACTCTATCTTTATGCCATGCTGAGTGCGAAGAGGTTCTCAGCGTGTGCCGAGGTGCAACCAGCTCGGGTCGGGAGGGGGACAAGAAGCGGGCGTCCGAGCTGAGGAACGATGCCTACCCTTCTTCAAATTGTTGAGGGGACCAAAAATGGCATCTACTACATTTGCTTGGGACGAGGAATGTCAAAAGATGTTTACTGAGCTTAAAGAGTTTCTGGCTTCACCCCCGGTGCTGTCCAAGCCAGCTCTAGGTGAAGCCTTACATCTCTACCTCTCGGTGACCCCATCCACAGTTAGCTCGGTCCTGGTCAGAAATGATTCGGGAGTCAAGAGACCGGTCTACTGCACTAGTAAGGTGCTCAACGAGGCTAAAAGAAGGTACCCCACAACCGAGAAACTCGTACCGGATCTTATTTCAGAATCATCCCAGAACATCCGTATTATCAGAGATCGGTTACAAGTAGCCCAATTAAGACAGAAGAGTTATGCCGACAACAGAAGAAGAGCATTAAAATTTCAGGTTGGTAATCATGTATTTTTGAAGGTTTCTCCTACACGAGGAATTCGAAGATTTGGTATTCAGGGCAAGCTGAGTCCGAGATATATTGGTCCATTTGAGATTCTGGATAGAGTGGGAGAGGTTGCTTACAGATTGGCGTTACCACCTCAATTATCAGGCGTACATAATATTTTTCATGTGTCTATGTTGCGAAAATATGTGTATGACCCCACTCATATCATTCAGCATGTGGACTTCGAATTGAAAGAAGATTTGACCTATGAAGAAAGACCTGTCAAGATTCTGGACCGGAATAACCCTTTGCAAATAGGGCACGAGAAATAAAGTCTTGAAAGTCTTTAGAGACATTAATTGACGGATGCCCCAAGATCTACTAGAATCTAATTCAGTTCATAACCGTTTATCTTCCCTCGCATATACAAAGGACGATTATGGTAAGGGGAAGACAGCAGCATATCTTTATTTATGAAAGTGACAGTTGTTGCGAAGACTTCATATGCTTGGGCCTGGAGCTCAGCCACCTGAGCCTCATATACCTCTGGCTCTTAGAGTATTTCACTAGAGCTTCTCTCAACTCTTTACTCCAAGCAATGACTTCCCATATAGTGACATTAGTTGGGAACCGCTTCATATGCTAGATGATCTTACGATCGACCCGCGCACAAGCTTGATCCAGCGAAGGGATCATCTCTGACAGAGGCTTGGGTTGATGGTTGGGCTTCTTACTTGGCTCGGCTTTCCCTTGATCGTTTGGCTCTTCTTGGAATAATGGGGCCAGGAAATCTTCCTCTAGAGGAGGCATCTCAACATTGTCCTTGCTGAACGTCCTGCTTGAGCTGGGTCGGCTACCTTTTCTTGTGGGACTGACTTTACCGGTTTGTCTTCCTCGTCTGACAGATCGAAGAAGAAAGTGACAGCCCCAATTTGGGTCTGAGTTAGATCAACATATTTTTATGTGAAGCTGGCTTTACCGGATCATCTGCCTCACCTGACGGATCGAAGAAGAAGGTGTCAGCCTGAACTTGAATTTCAGGAATTAGACTTGGCTCTTCTCCTCAGAAGACAATCACTCCTTGGGGATGTGTTGAATTAGAACTTTTCCCATTAGAGGATGTCAGGCGCCTTCCTCGCCCACGACCACGACTTCTGCCGCAACCGCGATTTCGGAGTTCTGTGTTACGACGGCGATAAGTCGCCATAATGATCCTATCCCCGGTTGCGAGGGCAGTGGCACTGTCTCTGCTTGATGTTTGTAAACTTTCTGGCAGAGGTATTGATACTATATTGCATGAGAAGTTCTTCAACATTCCTTCTAACTTCTCTATGGTGAGCTCTTCATCTTTGTAAAAGATGGAAAGCTCCTCCGGGATGGGAAGAACTCTTTCCTCGTAGTTAAGGAGAATCTTGGGGTTATTTTCGGGCCGCCTGATCCTCTTTACTGGCATGTGGGGCAGGTGAACCCTACCCCTTGCTCCTGGAATTTGCTTCAGGGTGAGGTTGTGGAGGATCGCACACCAAGATTTCTTTTCCGCCCAGAAGAATCTCGGGTAACCTCTAGGTTTCTTCCTTTGGAAAGGGCAAGGACTGTCATGCCACAGTCGCCATTCGAGGCACCATGTCGTGGATTGACCCAAGTTTGGACCAGCCTCTTGTGTTTCTGGCCCGACAGACGTATGAGAAGTCGATGCATTCTGAGAACGTCAGCAGATCCTTGCTCTGGGGCATAAAGGAGTCAATTCCATGTTGATCATAGGAGACCGGTCTTTCTTCTTGGTTCCCGATTTCTGGAGGAGGACCTTGACTTAGCACTTGTTCAACGACCTGTTGGAGATTTTTCCTTGTCATGCTACCCCGGTGGGCATCAATCTCCCCCTCTTTGGATGAGGATTTCGATGTTGTCTTGGACTTCTTTGCATTTCCTCGTCGGATGGGATACAATAGCGTGGTATTCACAATAACGAGGATGTCTTTTCTTGACCTCTGTGTAAGTCATCGATGGGTCATGCACCATGATCCGGCCTTCCTCGAATAGCCGGTCTAATATCTTCTTAGTATTCTCCTTCGGAAAGAAGCAACGATGGGAGGGCCTCCAACCTGGATACCACACAATGGGTTTGGTTCGACTGGGGCCAACTTCTTTTGTCTCCAGCTCGAGAAATGTGAAGGCTGCCGCCATATTGTTCCTATTGGCTGAATGGTGGATTACATTGGCCGACCAAGTCGATCGATCCCAATCATGGGGTTGTGGCGGATCCACCAAAGAGCTTTTCATTGTGATGAGATGGTTTTGGATCATCTTCTCAACCTCATCCTTGAAAACATAACAGTTCTCAATAGCATGACCCAGCATGCAGTGATACACACAAAATTTGGAGTCATCGAATTTATTGACGTCCTCCGGTTTCTTGGGATCCGGCAGAGATATTAACTTGTTTTTAAGGCAAAGATTGAAAAGTCTTTTGGTATGCTTCTTATTGAAGGAATAAGGAGTCTTTGTATGCTCAGACAATTTTGCAGATGCCCTCCCTTCGAACTGCCCGCCGGAGTTGGAGTTGCCACTTTGTCGGGATCATTTGTGAGGGAGAAATCAACGGCATTTGCCTCCTTCCCTGTGGCGCTATGCTCCTTGGGAGCCTTACCTTTGCAAGGGTAAATGTTGGGTTATCAACGAAAAATATTTCTATCTCCGCGACAACCAAATTTAACTAGTCGAAACCTTTGATATTTGCCCCCAGGAGTTTTTCGCTGACCTCTGCCGACAAACCCCTTCAGCATATTGTTATTACATCTTCCTAGGAAGGAGGGTTGTGGCATCTCATGCTAAAGTCCCCCCAACGCTTGATAAAGTCCAGGACAGTCTCCCCTCTTATTTTGCTTGAGTGAGCACAGGTCTGTAAGGGAGACTTTCCTCTCGGCTACTTGGAAACAATCAATAAACTTCTTATGAAGATCGGCCAAGTCGACCACAGAGTTGGGCTTCAACCTTCAAATCCATTGGAAGGCACTGCCCGTGAGAGAAGTCGCGAAATAGTGGAGAAGATATGACTTCTCGAGCGCCAAGTCACCCATGGTCGCTATGTGATAGGACAAGTGTTCATGCAGGGACCCCTTCCCGTTAAACTTCTACAGCTTTAGCGCCTTTGGGCAATCCGACATAGACTTTTTAAATTGATGGCGGACTGGATATGGCACATTGTATAAATCAACAGTGGCGATACCCTCGCCGCGCTGGGCAAACTTGTCTTCAACTATTTTCTCTATCATACGTCGTTGGACGATGACATCTTTGGCAACCGGAGTCCGGGGAGACTTGACATTAGGCAGAGCACGAAGTGGCTCGATCCCTGCTTCAACGGCTATATTGTAGGGTACAACTGTCTATCGATTGATCATGGTGGGATTACTTGGTCGTTGCTCTCGTCGAAGATTTTGGTTGTACCCCGGTGTTGGAGGTCTTTGAAATTTGCACTCATTTGCCGTTCATCTCAAGCATGAGATCTGTCATCTCTATGTGCTAACGTTACATGGTTTCGAACTTGGCATCGTCCGACATCGCTTGGAATGCGGCCCTTGTAGGCGGCTCAAACACCGGGTTTATGTATTCACCGATAGGTTGAACTCCCCCTTCTCCATGGATGCTTATAACTTCATCAGGGTCATTTTCTTCTTGGGGCAAATTCTAATCTTGGTTCAGAACTTGCTCCTGGGCTTGACCCTGATGTTGACCTTGGCTAAAAGTCCCAGTTTGGCCACTAAATTGGGCTTGAAGGCTTCTTCGGGGGCGTTCTGGGTGTCAAGATATACCGCATCCACCGCGGGATTTACAATAGGTTCATTGGGGTTGGCTGGGATGCTAGGATCGGCTCCCGGCCGGAGACATAGCATGTATAAACCGCAGGTGCCATACGATAAGGGGCCTTCGACATAGGCGACGTACCTATGTACCACCTCTATCACGAAATCAATCTCTCACTGCGGTGGCAACCCTGGCAACTCTTCGGAAAAAATATCGAAAAACTCACACACGACAGGAATGTCCTCCACATCCGAACACTGCCGATCAACCAAAATCACGGAAGTAAGAAAATCTTGACAACCCGCACCAAGCATACGACGAGCCCTAATAGCCGAAATAAGCAAGCGGGAAGAGGAAGACTAAATACCTCGATAACAGAAGGTGGGTCCACGAAGCTATCGGAAGTAGACCTTCTTCGAGCCACCATCCACCAAAGTATGATGAGCCTCGAGCCAATCCATGCCCAAGATGGCATCAAAGTCCTGAAGTGGTAACGCGTAGAGCCTGGCCAGCAAGTTTCGTCCTTCCACCCACACAGGCACCTTCTCGAAGCAATACGGAATGTGCGTGAAATCACCAGTAGGTAACTCCACCGCCATGTCACAGGACACCTCAGTCACCAAGTCCTCCACGCTCAGAGTAAAATCCTCCGAAATGAATGAATGAGAAGCACCCGAATCGAACAAAATACGAGCCGCACAACCCAAAATCGAAAGAGTACCTTCCACCAACTACGACGCTTCAACCTCCACTTTGGTCATGTGGGTCACTCTGTCTCGGGATCTCTGTCTCCCTACAGTAGCTGACCGAGACAACTGAGGGAACTACTCTTGTCGCTGGTACTGCTGTGGCTGTGCGGGCACCTGCTGAGGCTAGAACTGCTGCTGCTGCTGAAACCCGGGTGGCTGACCCAGTCTCTGCGGACAGTCACGTGCCATGTGCCTTGGCTGGTCACACCTGAAACAAACCACGGGCGCTGAACACGGCATGTCTGGATGAGAGCCATCGCACCTGGGACACCTGTCCCGAGCACCACTCACCGAGCTCCGACGTTGCAAAGCTACTGGCTGCTGAACACTGCCAGACAACTCCTGTTGCGTCTGCCCCTTACGGTCCTGACTCCTCCTGCCAAAACCAGCTTCCCTAAGTAGCTTCTTGAGCTTCGAGCTAAAGAAAGAAGACTCCGGCATGGGGGCAACTGACTACGTCGCCATGGAACCACCTGCTGAAAGATAGATAGTACTCTGCTGCTGAACCTCTAACAGCTGACCAAAACCTGCATGAACTTGACCAGCACTGCCCTGCCCTCGAATCTTCTCCAAATCTCTCTCCAACGCCGATGCTGCCTTGCACGCCGCATCCAAAGTGGTCAAACCTGACGCAAGAAGATGGTGCCTCATCCCCACACAGGGGGGTTGGACTAGGGGAGGGGAAATCAAGATTACAGTCAAACACTACCTCCACATAGGGAGGGGCACTAAGCTGGCCAGGCGGGGAGGGGTGATTAGCTAAGCTAGTGCCCGGCGAGTACTTCTTCGATTCTGTCCAGGTCTGGGACTGCAGGATAGTGAGTCACTATAGTCACAGCTGTGCACACCCCTGAGCTCAAAGGTCACCGAAACTAGGGCCGAATCGTCGCTGACAGACCCTGGTACGTTGGAAAATTTTTGTGGATGAGCCCGTTGTCATCATCGGCCGGGGTGGTTCCTGTAACAGGTCCTCTGCGCTTTGGTTCACACTGGCCCCAGGGTACAACAGCAACTGGATGTAGGTGCCACGGCCGCTCCCGAAGTCCAATCGAGACAGGACCAAGTCGAGGATGACCGTGAACGAGTCTTATTCGAGCAGCAATTAGGGGGAGCACCAGACAATATCGTAGCAGGGAGGAGGAACCTGTTGAGTGAGGGGGGGTTAGCTTTGGACCTCAGAGGCCTGTTCTGCGCACCTAGGGGAAGAAAATTGGGTGATGCTCCTCTAGATGCAGAACGGGATGCTACCTTTTGTTGTCGAACGCCGACTGGTTGTAGGAGTCCTCGGTCAAGTGGCACCCTCAGAAGTTGTGGGATGTGACTGTGGGAGCTCCAGGAAGTCATCTCAGGTTGCCAGCTGGTCCTGATCTACGTAGTCGGGGGAGATCGAGCCTCCCAGATAGCAGGGAGGTTGGATGCTTGCGAGACCACCACAATTGCTAAGCTTTCTCTACAAGCTTTCTGTTGATATATGGTGCGCCTCCAGTTGATGCCGAACGACTCCGAAACAGCTTCTACAAGTTGAGCTCCTTCTGCTGTCTGCGAACTGAATAGAGCAAGGAAGATTCTTGATGGATGTGGGGGTATGAAATGGAGGGATGGCAAGGGGAGAAAGGGGCTGCTGGTGGTGGTTGTGGGAGAGGTGGTGGGGGGTGTAAGGGAGAGAGGGGGAAGGGTGGGAGGTCAGAGGGGCACACCTGGTGTGTGTGGGGGAAAGGAGTGGGTGGTGGGGGATGGAAAGGGTCTCTCTTGGAGGAGGTGGGGGTGAGGGGCGCAGGTGTCTTGGGGGATGGAGTGGGTTTCCCTTTTGGTTTGAATGGAGGGTATTGGAGGGATTAATGAGGGCCTAGGGAAGGGGAAGGGTTGTGTTGGGGAAAGGAAGGGTTGCTTGGGGATGGTGAAGAGATGTGTGGGAGAATGGGATTCTCCCTTGGGAGGTGGAGGGTTGGCTTGAAATTCCAAGATGCATCCACTGAAGATGTACCCACCTAGAAGTACTGAGTCTTCCACCCCTTGTGGGATGAGTCCTTCTGGGACAGAGATACACAGCTGCTATTTCATCTCGCCTGGATAAAATAGAACCCCTTGCCTGCCTACGGGTGCTCCTTCAACTCGAAGAAGTAATGAAAAAGATCCAGCGAGGGAATGATCCCGCACTGGAGGCAGATGATACAGAAAGAATAGGCGAAGAGATAAGAGTTGGCAACCAGCTGGACAGGAGCCAGCTAGAAGAAGCAAAGGAGTTCAACGACGAAGGGATGGAGGGGGAGCCGAAACCCACTCTTCCAGGACAGGAGAAAGGAACAGAAGTACTCGGAGCGAGAGTCCAGGCTCATCTCATGAGGGGTAGAAGCCGAAAAATGGTACTTCCAAGGGAGACCGTACTGGTGCTCCAGCCGCTTCACCTTCGCCTCATCCAACTCACTGTGATTCGAAGTCGGCGGCACCAACAAGGTGCTCGAGGCCTACCCACTCCCCTGCTCCTCAACATCCGGATGCTGGTCCACCATGGAATGAGTAGGAGAGCTAGAGAAAGATGATTCTGTCGACTGTGAAGGAAGAGGAAACTATCGAATCGCCGCCGCAGTAATCTCTGCCTGCTCTGCGAAGGCTATGGCAGTTCTCTGCTCCTCTGAGTAACCCTCACGGCGTATGAGAAAACCCCAAAGGTTGAAGCGATGGAGAGCAAAACCCTAAGCCACAGGAGTATAGAATGCAAACAACACACAACGCTTATAACCCCCAGCGGGAGGCGACGTGATGTTCCGATCTCCAAGAAGAGGGGCCTCCTCTCCTTAATCCGTCAAGATTATCATCATTATGGGGACACTTCTAGGATAGCCACTTCACGTGATCCCTATTAAAGTTGGATCTCCACCCACCTGAGCCACAAAAGTCCAACCAAAATAGCTACTTGACCGAGCCTAATTTGGCTCGGGAATAGGAGGGGGACAAGTGGAGAGGGGTATTTCCACAGCCCATATACAAGCGGCCGAACAAGGTCCTGCTAGACCGAACGAGGTCCAGCTCCCTCAAGTGACTGCCCTTCTGGGTCCGCTTGCCATGAGATAAGCCCAATAAAGTCACTCGAAACCAAGCACTTCCTAGGCGGCCTCTAGGCTCAAAAGTCTAAGTGTCGGTCTAAAATGGGGAAGATCACCCACCGCTACCGCATACCCCCTCGCCCAAGCTACGCTTCAATCACTCCGGTAAGAGCTAATGCCCCATGCTTGGGTCGACCGACGGATGCTTATCCAAGCGAACCAGGTCCCAGGTGAGGGAGGCTGTCGGCAAGGCCAAAGAGGCGGTCACTCGAGTGACACTAGCTCGTAGAAGGAAAGCTGCAGGGCAGGAGCTTGTCATCGCTCCTCCGCCCGTAGTGTCATTCGAAGAATTTGAGACTTCTCATGTGGAGAGGCCCGTGATAGGAGGTATATTCTTTCTCTTTCTGTAACTCATTTCTATTCTTGTTGCATCGGCTAACAATTGTTCTTTGCTACTGCCATCGCTTCTGCTGTAGTGGTTGTGCAGGAGGCGATCGTCCCTGCGACAGCTGGGGACAGAGGGGAGGGAGTGCCCGTGGCTCCCTCCGAGGTAGATCTACCTTCTCCAATGCCCAGCCATGAGATGGCAAGTAATCTATGGTTCACTCTGAGGCTCCTCACAGCCCATTATGTCTTCGACTCATGCGAACGTTCCTTCTCTTCTCTTCTTTTCTTTCTTTCTTTTTTGATTCAGTTGATGTTTGAATGCCTTCGCTGCCTACTGTTGGGGCTGGCGAAGAGGCCTCTGTTGTAGACAAGATTGTTCCAGGGAGCGAGCCTACTCCCGGGATTCGTTTAGCTGACGCTCCTATTACGGAAGTGGCTGAGCAAGTTCCCGTCAAGGGAGATGTCCCTATGGTAGGTTCAGAGACTGGGGAAGCACCCGCTCCAAGGGAGGAGCATGAGGCACCGGTAGAGAGCTCCTCTTCATCAGAGCAGGTTGACTACGGTGGTGACTCCAATGATGAGGAGTTTCCCCCATGGAAACAGAGACTGAAGATGCTGGAGCATCTTCAGCATATGAGAGTGACTATGCTACCTTCAGCCCACCCCGAATGGCATGGAGTAGCTTCGGGCTACCTGGTCCCTTTATAGGGGAAGGAGTCGGCTTGTCAGAGATGATAGCTTCCACTACTAGGGCTTTGAGTCTGGTGCCGGCAGACGTAAGAAATCCCCTGTCAGCTTTGCCTCATGACTTGTCCCATTGGTACTTATATCAGATGCCTAAAGCATGTTGTACTCTTTGTTTCTTTGTAGGCTTCCACCGTATAGGCCGAGGTGATTCTGCCGACCATAACTATGAAGATACCTCTCCTACCTTTGGGTGAAGACCAGTTGACATTCTCATCGATTTTGTGGCCTATAGCTCTGCGGTACCCCAAGGACTATGTTGCAGTAGCAGGCTTGGGGGCTTGATGCGGGACGGACACGAGGAGATGACACTACATGAAATGGACCCGACTCGACCAGCAACAACACGGCCACTAGAGCAACCTCGGCTCGACACGGAGAGCTATCATGAAAATGCGCACTTTCGCCTCCTTGTGAAATAGCTACTGCCGTCGGAGGTGAGCTTGGTGAACACGAGATTCATCGTCAAGTGGCAGATAAAAGGATTTGGAAGTAAAAAGTTTGAAGTGGCTTAACAAGAAGGAGTGGTATCAAGACCAGACTCAGACGAATAAGAAAAAAAGGAAGAGAGGCGAGGGCTAGAACTCCCTCGCTAAGGTGCACAGACCCTGATCATATGGAAGGTCTACAGAAGAAGTGAAAATTTAAGAGGAGGAGTGAGGACTAAAGCCTCGGAAGTAGTGAGAGAATGGACAGATACCCAAAGCAGCGGATGTGGAAGATGCTGGGTCAGACCCAGGATCAGAAGGAATCAAAAGGAGAAACTGATAGATGGAAAGTGGTGGATCCGGAGGGTCCGGAGGCAAAGAAGGAGAATCATGATGGGAAGAAGAATCCGGAGGCTCCGGAGGGAGAAAATATCAAGGGACGCGATGCCCTAGAAAGAGGTATGGAAAAAATGATTGAAGAGGAAGAAGAGCATAAAGAACGCGATGTCATGGAGGAGTGAAAGGATGAATTGGAAGAAAGATGGGAAGTCCAGAGGTAGAGGATGGGAAGGGGCATCACGCCAAAGGGGTAGAGAGAGGGATGAAGGATTCATAGGTTCTAGAGGAGTGAAATGTCGAGGGACGCGATGCCCTAAGAGTGTTAGTGAGAAATCCAGTGATTCTGGAGGAGGAAGATAGAAAGGGGCTTGATGCCTAGAAAGGAGATTGAAGGGGATGAAAGAAGAATCCGAAGGTTCCAGAGGAATAGAGAAAGAAAGGACGCGATGCCCTGGGAGGAGAGATAAGAAATTCGGGGGTTCCGGAGGAAGAGGAAGGAAAGGGGCGCGATGCCCAAAAAGAACAATGGAGAGGGCGTCATGCCCTGGAAAGACACATAAAGAGTCTGGAGGGTCTGGAGGAATAGTAGGAAAGGGGGTGCGATGTCCCGAGAGAATTAGGGAAGAAAAATCTGGAGGGACGCGATGCTCGGGGGAGAGTGGATTAGAAGAGGAAGAAGGGTTCAGAGGTTCCAGAGAATGCCAAGGTAAATTGGAAGAAGGAGGATCTGGAGACCCAGGGAGACGAGGAAGATACGGGTCTGGAAACTCGGGAAAGAAGGGATGCAAATGAATGTAATGCAATGAATGCAGGGGATGCATATGATGCAAGAGATGCGAGGAAGGGGAGGAAGGAAGCCTCCTTCTTACCCCATGAGTGGCCCATAAAGAGAAAAATGTGGATGGGATAGAATAAGGAGTACAACCAAATACTCTCACCATTGAAACTAGTGATGCACAATAAGAATGAAAAAGACACCTACAAGTATTAGAAACAATAGTAGTACAAGTAACAGCATAAGTCCAATAACGATGGAGGACGTGAAGGATAAATTTATAGAATTGTTGACTGTTGGTCCAGCGTTAGTAGTTGGTGCTAGCGGCAGACTTGCGATTTGTGGTCGATGGACTATCGAAGAATTATTAGAGGGCCCTAAAAAATATGCATAATATGAATGTTGGGCCTCCTCCATAGACTGAAAACCCTTGTACTGAGCCCCCGGATACCCGTGTACTTGAGCATAACATTCCGGCCATGTGTGGTATACGCCCGGTTGACGTCCAACCCAAACAACATGGCAACAATACTTTCCCATCCCACCAGACTTTAGTGACCTGCTTTTGGGATTTAGAGAGTTACGAGATTCATGTTTAATGACATACAATATGCAAAGTTGCAAACATGCTAGTGAAGTTACAAACTTGAGGATTTACAAACCATTAGACAATATACGTCCAAACACAAGACAACCTCCTAAAGAAAAATACATGTACAGAGACATACTCCGACACGGGAGCTCCATAAACAAAAGATCAGCAAACAACAACTACCCAATCCCGTCCCGTACATTGTATGAAGGAGAACCCAATCCACCTTATCTTCCTCAGATAGTAACATGAACATGGACCTATTTTTAGGTTCACTGAATAGGTCGAATGCTTTGACGACGGTTTCACGGTTAAGCCCCGGGAGAGCCTTTAAGGCAACAATGCACTCCTGAACTATGGGGACTGTTTCAACACTCTCTCCACTTTTCATTCTAGATGCATCACATGTTTGTTCCCTACATAGCATCTTCATCATATCCACCCACTCATGACTAGCAGAAGCCAAAGCCATCACAGATTCATCCCCAATCCTTTTGGTACGTGAATGTTTGCCAGCGCCAGAAAGCCGCTTCTTTGATTTGGATGTACCTTCAACATTTGTTGGCTGTGTGGGTGTGGTGTTTGATGTATGGGTTGCATTATTTGTAGGGGCCGGCGCTTGGTGAGCAGGTGCACTGGGATCAAGAGAGCCATCACTACTAAAATGAAGCTCTTCCATATCGACACCCCCGGTAAGGGCATTTAAGTATTCTTGAATAAAAGATTGGGACTGTGTTGGTACAGACCTACGGACAACACTCCCTTCACAGTCTACCCCCCGTGCGATGCTACTTGCACACAAATACTCCATTTCTTTTAGGAACATGAAGGGTTTGCCCTTTATGATCCTATATTCTATGGACTCAGTATATCGTCAGAACAAAAGCTGCACAGACTCTGCACGGACTTGTCTTAGCATAAGGCAAATGGGCACTGTTCATGCATAGACTTATGTTCTGCCAAAGGAAAACATGCATGGGGTTTGACATGCATGGACTTATGTTCTGCCAAAGGAAAAACATGCACGGGGTTTGACATGCATGGACTTTGTTAAACCAAAGGAAAAATATGCACGGGATTTGAAGTGGATGCAATGTGCACGGACTTGCTATGCAAATACTGTACATGCACGGACTTGTTTCAAGACTTGGTAGGACTAAAGTGTGCACAACGTGCACAGACTTGGGTATTCAATCCAGAATGTGCACGGACTTCATTGTGCAATGCAGCCAGCATGCTCGATCTATGCACGGACTTAGAATATGCATGTCGGTGGAATGTGCACAGACTTAGAGTATGCAAGTCGGTGGAATGTGCACGGGCTTAGGTGAACAACGTGCATGGACTTATGAGTGCACGGACATGCTCAGACTTTAAATCTCATACGAAGGATGTGCACGGACTTGACATGCAACGAAACACGAATATGCATGGACCTTGCTACAGTACGTGCACAGACTTTATAATCAACCAAAGAACCTGCATGGACTTAGACCTAAACATGCATGGACATAAAAATGCAGGTGGACCTTGCTACAGTACGTGCACGGACTTGAACATTCAACAAACAGACACATGCACAGACTTAAGAATGCAGGTGGACCTTGCTACAGTACGTGCACTGTTCATGCACAGACTTATGTATGCCTGGATACAGACAATGCATGGACTTGCTGAACTGAGATGCAAGGACTTTGGCTTGAGGTGCATAGACTTGCTGAACTGAGATGCTAGGACTTTGGCTTCTGGTGCACAGACTCAGACTTGCACTGACTTTAAGTGTACGCTATGAGTTTGTAAAAGAGTAAGCAACGTGTGCACGGACTATGCACGGACTTGGAAGGTGAGACGTGCAACAATTGCATGGAGTATGCACGGACTTGGACGGACTTAACATATAAACATGCATGGACTTGAACAGTGCGTGCTCGAACTCATTCTGAACATTGTGTATGGACTTTAACAAAACATGTTCGGACTTGCAACGAAACATGTTCGGACTAGAACATGCTCGGACTTGAAATGAAACATGTTCGGACTTGAACATGTTCGGACTTGAAACGAAACATGCTCGGACTTATCAATATGGCATGAGATGAACAGGCACGGAGTTAACACTGCACGGAGCAAAGTGTCGACCCCATGGGTCGACCCTTTTTCTCTCTCTCTCTCTCTCTCTCTCTCTCTCTCTCTCTCTCTCTCTCTCTCTCTCTTGCTCTCTCTTACTCTCTCTTTCCTGATGGCGGTCGAAGGGAAACCTCCTTCTTCGTTCCTTCTTTTTCTCCTTCTTCTTCTTCTCTTTCGGTCTACTCGACAGCGTCATAGAGGGTGGCCCTCTGCTCTCTGGTATGTGTTTCTCTGCCTGTGTGTCTCTCTAGTTCGCCGGTGAAGAAGGGGTTTTTATGCCCCATGCAGCAGCGGCTTGTTTGAAGGCGGGAATTGGGTGCCATTAATGAGGATTTGACTTCGATCGTCCTCGGTGGCAGGGGGTAGCCTGCGTGCTGGCCCCTCCATCTGACACCTCAGTGACCCCACTGCGTGCCAAGAATCTATAGGACGTGGGTGCGAGATTTTCTCTGTCGGATGCACCGTTGAAAGGGCTTGCAGGTGTGCTGCTGAGGAGGAGAGGCACTAGGCGTGCCACTAAAGACAACACTTAAAGGTGTGCCACTGAAGGCACCTGGCCTACTGGCGAAGGAGGCAGGCGGGGCGTACCACTGAAGACGCTCAGAGGGCGTGCTGGCGAAGAGGCACAGGGGGGCGTGCCGCTGAAGGTCATGGGGTGTGCTGTTGAAGGCACTTGGCCTGGGCGTGCCACTGAAGACGCTCAGAGGGCGTGCTGACGAAGAGGCACAGGGGGGCGTGTCACTGAAGGTCATGGGTTGTGCCATTGAAGGCACTTGGCCTGGGCGTGTTGTTGAAGGGGCGTGCCGCTGAAGGCCATGGGGTGTGCCATTGAAGGCACTTGGCCTGGGCATGCCGTTGAAGGGGCGTGCCGCTGAAGGCCATGGGCTGTGCCGTTGAAGGCACTTGTGCGTGTGCATGCCGGTGAAGAACCGCCAGGGGGTGTGCCAGAGAAGAACCCGCGGGAGTGTGCCATTGAGCACCTTTAGGCGTTCCGGCGAAGCTGCGCTGAGCGTGCCGTTGAAGAGGCACCGGTGTGCCGTTGAGGTAGACTTGGGCCCATTTCAAGTCTGATCAACGGTCCGCTTAGTTATCTTTAGAGCCCACGGGTTGTGAGCTTCTTGGGGGGTTGGTTTCTCTTCGCTGACGTGCCTCCGGGGGTGACTTCACGACAGTATATTGTTTGTTCAGAGAGTGCAGATGGCCCGCCCTTTCCACGATTTCTTCGGTTGAAGTTGTTTGTTGATGCTGGACGGGTCGGGACATGCAGACGTGTAATTTTACACGTCCACAGATATCCTTTATCATTTTAAATTTTCCTACAAAGCACTTGAAACTGACCTTGTAATGCTGAAGGTAAAATGTGCACAGACCTTGTAATGCTGAAGGCAGAACATGCACAGACCTTGTAATGCTGAAGGCAAAATGTGCATAGACCATGTGCGCAGACCTTGTAATGCTGAAGGCAAAATGTGCATAGACCATGTGCGCAGACCTTGTAATGCTGAAGGCAAAACATGCACAGACCATGTAATGCTGAAGGTAGAACATGCACAGACCTTGTAATGCTGAAAGTAAAATATGCACCGACCTTCACTGGTGCTGGCATGATGTGTATCGACCTTGGTCTTGTGCTGGCATAATGTGCTTCGGCCTTCCCTTAGCCTTGGCAAAATGTGCATCGACCTTGGTTTGTGCTGGCATAATGTGCATCTCCCTTCCCTTAGCCCTATGCCCGATGTGCATCGACCTTTACTTGTGCTGACATGATGTGCATCGACCTTGGTCTTGTGCTGGCATAATGTGCATTGACCTTCCCTTAGCCCTGGCATAATGTGCATCGACCTTCCCTCAGCCCTAGCATAATGTGCATAGACCTTTAGTTGTGCTGGCATGATGTGCATCAACTGTCTTGTGCTGGAACAATGTGCATCGATCTTCCCTTAGCCCTATGCCTGATGTGCATTGACCTTCACTTGTGCTGGCATGATGTGCATCGACGTTGGCCTTATGCTGGCATGATGTGCATCGACCTTGGTCTTGTGCTGGCACAATATGCATCGACCTTCCTTTAGCCCTATTCCTGATGTGCATCGACCTGCCTTCATCCCTGTGCCCATGTGCACCGACCTTCCATCAGCCCTGTGCCCATGTGCGTCGACCTTCATTTGGCTTTGTGCCTGATGTGCATCGACCTTCCTTCAACTTGGTGCCCATGTGCATCGACCTTTGTTTGGCTTTGTGCTTAATGTGCATCGACCTTCCTTCAACTTGGTGCCCATGTGTGTCGACCTTCATTTGGCTTTGTGCCTGATGTGCATCGACCTTCCTTCAACTTTGTGCCCATGTGCATTGACCTTCATTCAGCTTTATGCCCATGTGCACTGACCTTCCTTCAGCCCTGTGCCCATGTGCACTGACCTTCCTCTACATTGCCCAGTGTTGCATCGACCTACAGGGGTGCACCGACCTACCCCCAGCCTGGGTCTCTTTGAGGTCAACCTGTCTTCAGCTGCGGGTGCATCTACCCTTTTTGCCAGCCCGTCCATGACCTCAATGCATGCCCTGTACCCAAAATATAGTAATATAATAAAAAACATATATAGTTTTTTTTTTTGTAAAGTTCGAGTCACCTAATATTCCTTAAAGAAATTTCATCCTCGAAATTTACAAGGAAGAACAAGGAGGAAACTGGAAGAAAACTACACCTAACGACAGAAAATGAGAAAGACAGAATCGGATACCTTGAAAATAGAAGGCTATTTTTTCGCGTGGCTGAAAGTAAACTTTCTTGGATCTGCAATCAACCACGGCACCATAACGCTCTAACTAGTCCATGCCTAGAATCGCATCGTAATCGGCCAACTGCAGCGCATACAACTTCGCTAGCAACTGCCAGTCACTGACGATAACAGGAGAATTTTCCAGACAAAATGGAGTGGACATGAAATCTACGGATGGTAACTCAACGAGCAACTCACAGGGCGACTCGGTTATTGGCTCCCCGAGATGAGCAAGGAAATCCTCAGAAATAAATAAATGTGTAGCACCTGAATCGAATAGAACGTGAGCTGGGCAACCAAAAATTGAAACTATACCTTCTATGAGGTTGGACGCAATGGCTTCTGCACGAGCGATGTGAGTAATCCGACTCCTCGGCTTTCGGCTAGAGGTTGCAGAAGATTACTGAGAAGAAGCTAGAACTTGCAAATAAGATGGCTGAGATAGAGGTGGTGTAGGAAGATGAAATTGAGACTGTTGTGGCTGGGTGAACGGCGAGAACTGCGCTGGAACGGACTTCATCGGGCAATCTCGGACAATGTGACCCGACTGATCACAGCGATAGCAGACTACCGGCAAGGAGCACGGTAACCTGGGTGACTGCCACCACACCTCGGACATGTTCTTGGCTGACTCACGGAAAACTCTCGGCACTGCTGAAAAGGAAGAACAGACTACTGGATAGAATCAGAAGACGCCGATTGATGTTGCACAAAACCCGAAGATGCTTGATGGTTAAATCGCTTCTTAGACTTTCTAAACATCTGCCTCGAAGTGCCACTAGAGGTAGGTGCAACAGATGGAACTCCAGGCACGGATGGGTGAAAAGACTGCTGAAACGGTACAACTGAATGAGCAACACTAGACTGAGAAAACCCTACAAACCTCACCAAATCAAGCTCAACCACGACAGCTGCCTGATATGCATCATCCATGACATTCACACGGGCAGCAAGCAGCGACACTCTCAATTTGACTCTTAAACCATGGAGAAATTGCTCGGTCTTTAAGGCTTCATCAGTGATAACATGCAGCGCATACCGACCCAACTCAATGAACTTATTTCGATACTGCAGCATGGTCATGTCACCTTGAACCAAATCTAGGAATTGGTGCATCTTATCCATTCGAAGATAGGCCAGACTGTAAGTGCGCTCGAAGGTAGAGGACACGCGCTGACGAGCGTGACCCCAGCTAGTCCTTGTTGTGGTACTTGTTGCGTGTCTGAGTCTCGCGCCCGAGGCGTTGTAGCTAGACACTTGTGACGCAGTGTAAGACGTCAGGGAACGCATCCGGTCGTTCTTCTAGTGGGCGGTGCTCCCGTCACGTGACGTGAGTTGTCGTGACACCTGGGTCATCAGCCCTAGTGCGGCTGTAGATGAGAATGTCATCAAAATATACGACCAGGAACACCCTAATGAATGGTCGCAACACCTGGGTCATCAGCCGCATGAAAGTACTAGGGCATTGGACACCCCAAAGGGTATGACCAACCGCTCATAAAGTCCATCCTTCATCTTGAAGGCCATTTTCCATTCATCTCCAGGTCGGATCCTAACCTGATGATAGCCACTCTTCAAATCAATCTTCGAGAACACTGTGGCTCCCGCCATCATATTTAACAGGTCATCCAAGCAATTAATCACACGACTATCTACGCACATCCTCCAAGTGCCATCTTTCTTTGGAGCTAATAGTGCAGGAACGGCGCAGGGGCTCATGCTCTCCCTCACGGAGTCCCTCCTCAGATACTCCTCAACCTGCCTCTGTAACTCAGCATGCTCCGTTGGGTTCATACAATAGTATGGTAGGTTGGGTAACGTGGACCTCGGAATCAAATCAAGGGCGTGTTGTATATCACGTATAAGAGGCAATCCATTCAATAGGTCCTCGGGGAAGATATCTGCAAACTCGCGGAGGAGTGAGGCAATCTCCACAGGGTGCTCGCTCGATGCCTCCTTAGCAATCACCTCGATAACCTCTCTCCCCACTAAGGCATAGATGGTATCACACCCGAGAAGCTCCAGCTCAAATTCGTGCGGTGATCGGCTGCAAGGTCCTGGAAGCTGGGGCACTTGAGATAGTAGCACAAGGTGTAGGGGTGCTACTAGGCTGGGGAGCTCTGGGGACGACAGTGGTGCCCTGCTGCGTAGTACTAGGAACAACAGTGGTGCGTGACTGTAATGCACTAGCACCAGCCATGGCACTAGGCGAGGTGCCCTCCTGCGAAGTAGTAGAAGCTCGCGGTCGGGAGGGGTGTAGGGTGATACGTTGGCCGCCATGCTCGAAAACACAAGTGTTGGACTGACAATAGAGCGTCGCATCCACATCAAATATCCATGACCTGCCCAAGATAATTGTCACGTCCCGAACTGATAGCAGCGAAAACTACTCGGAATGTGGCAACGAACAGTCATGAATAATCAGAGCAAACCACAAGATACACAAAAAGGCCAGAAAATGACAGCGGGGAATTTTCCTTTATAGTTCTTTTCCTCGCGACAGGGGTGTACACTCACCTTTTACGGAAGGCCGAGATAGGTCGACTTAGCACACGAAAATTTCAGGGGTATTGAAATGAAGGTGGAAAGAATGATAGGAACGCACTAGAGGGAGTGGCGTATGGTTAATCGTTCTGGAAAACTGGAACAGTGATAGCTGGATGGAATGCAGGGGTGCCACTCAATTTCTCGACGATCACCTGTGGAACCAAATGTTTAACAGGGGATGCGTCACCAGGACGCGGCACTTGTGCTCGGGAGATGGGCAACACGTGGAGAGGAGGTGGTTTCGCAGGTACGAGTGCACATGCGACTATGGGGAGTCATGTACTGGACATCTTTCCCCACCAACCGCAAGCAGTCGGTGTTTATTTTACATCGGACAGAGCCCGAACACCTTTGCTTCTACTGCCGAAGAGAGAGTCAGGGACACTGGACGCCGCGACGTCGAGAGGGCTTAGTCCATGCAACAGCAATAGGGCAACAGCAACACAATGGAGATAGCTGGGGCAAGGAGACTGGTCCCAGCGAGGAGGGGGATCCACTCCCTAACTAGATTACATGACTTAGATGCCATGAAGGACATTTATATGGGGGCGTGAGAGCCCGATTACAAGTACTTGCAAGCCGCGGGACAATTCCATCATTTGTGACGGTCCCCGGGTCATTGCGTTATTGTGTGGGTAATTCCGTATTCACACATAGAGTCCATAAGAGGACCTATGACTCAGCTGGGTGCCACCCGAGGGGCACCACAATGTCTTCCGGTCATTAGATAATGTCGAGGTCGAAGTAGTAGGGTGCCGTAGGCACCATTGTGATGGGATAGTTGGGCATCACCATGGCCGAGGTGACTGAATGACGTAGGCACCACTTGTCACTGGAGTGGCCGAGCGCTGTTGAGACTTGAGTGGTCAAATGGCATGAGCATCGCCATGACTGGAGTGACCAAAAGGCGTAGAGCTCAGGATTGCCGGGTGTCGTGGGCCCCGGCGGGACTGGAGTTGTTGAGCGATCAGGCGTTACGGATCCCAATGTGATTGGTGTAGTTGGCAGTCGGGTGTCGGGGGCACCGTTGTGACTGAAGTGGTTGACAGTTGGGTGCCGGGGGCACTGTTGTGGCTGGGGTGCTTGACAGTCGGGTGCCGGGGGCACCATTGTGACTGGAGTGCTTGACAGTCGGGTGTCGGGGGCACCGTTGTGACTGAAGTGGCTGGCAGTCGGGTGCCGGGGGCACCGTTGTGACTGGAATGCTTGACAGTCGGGTGGGGCCTCTGGTGTTCACAGCGGACGACCTGCTGTGCGCGACGGCGGAGATCATGGGGAAGAGCACCTACGGGACCGTATACAAGGCCACCCTCGAGGATGGCAACCAGGTAGCGGTGAAGAGGCTGAGGGAGAAGATCGCCAAGGGACAGAAGGAGTTCGAGGCCGAGGTTAACGTACTGGGGAAGATCCGGCACCCCAATCTCTTGGCTCTCCGAGCATACTACTTGGGACCCAAGGGAGAGAAGCTGCTGGTGTTCGACTACATCCCCAAGGGGAGTCTCGCGGCTTTTCTACATGGTAAGTTCGACCCATCTGCGCTGGTTTCTGCAACTTTCCATAGTTCCGATGCTCTCCGATGCTCATGCTCACTTGCTCTGTAAATTTCTGCTGGCGTGGTAGCTCGTGGACCTGAGACGCCCATCGACTGGCCGACGAGGATGAGGATAGCAATGGGAACCACCAGGGGCCTGCACTACCTCCACACCCACGAGAACATGGTCCACGGGAACCTGACTAGCGGGAACATACTGCTGGACGAGGACACCACTGCCAAGATCGCCGACTACGGCCTCTCCCGCCTCATGACGGCCGCGGCCAACTCCAACGTGATCGCCACAGCCGGGGCGCTGGGGTACCGCGCCCCCGAGCTCTCCAAGCTCAAGAAGGCCAGCACCAAGACCGACGTGTACAGCCTCGGGGTGGTCATGCTCGAGCTGTTAACCGGCAAGTCCCCCGGCGAGGCCATGAACGGCGTGGACCTGCCGCAGTGGGTGGCCTCGATCGTGAAGGAGGAGTGGACCAACGAGGTGTTCGACCTGGAGCTGATGCGGGATGCTGCGGGAACCACGGGCGACGAGCTGCTCAACACGCTGAAGCTGGCCCTGCACTGCGTCGACCCGTCGCCGTCGGCGAGGCCGGAGGTGCATCAAGTCCTGCAACAACTAGAGGAGATCAAGCCAGAGTTGGCGGGAGCAATAGGAACCACGGAGGAAAAGGGAGGAGATAAACCGGCCGATGAAGGTGCTAGCACAGCAGGCACCGCCGCCATGGCCGCCTCAGCCCCAACCTCCGATGAATGATGGAATGGATTTTTAGTTGGAAGGAAGGCAGAAAAGAAATCCATTTTTATCAGATGTTTGGCTACATTTTGTGTCTGCAGTCGTCCATGTGTATGTATACATAAAAGAAAACTAGTTTTGGGTGTTTACATTTTTTTATTATTTATATGCAGTTATATGCTTCTTTTCCTTCTGCTGCAACCTTCTCACTATCATTAAATTGATGAAGTGTTTGAATTTGCTTCATGCATGTTAATTTCCTGTTTTTGTACAAACGTACTCCAAATCAATTCTTTCTCAAATACATGGATTTTTTCAATGGGATTTAAATAAAAATATTTCCTCCTCGTGGGATCGACCGGCTATTCACCGCTTTACTTGAATTTTCAAAGCCATTTAAGTGAGTGAGTGTGGTTATGTAATTTTTGAAATTGTGTATGGTACGGTATTTTTAAACGACGGGTGCTGAGCACATCAAGGCCCCCGTGGCGGAGGACGTCAATGCTCCCTCTCCATCGGTATCTCCTCAGCGCAGCCAATCTTCTCCTCCCGGGGACTTGACCTCTGGGCTGGCTGGGATCACGACTATCGTTGATCTCATGGGGAGGAGCGCGTAGTGGTACGAGCGTACCAGTGAGTTTGACCCTGGGGCCGGGAAGGAGCTGACAGCATAGGCTTCGAGGAGCGTGTGCCTGGTCATCAGCACTTTTGGTTTGTGGAGACATCACTTCCAGCGGCTTGCCCAGATGATGGAAACCAACCAGGCTAACCATGTGGGGCTCAAGGGGCACTTAAAGGAGTCCGACGTGGCTTGCGCTGAGCTCCAGAGGTAGTCGGTCGAGCAGGGACTACCCCTCACTAGTATGGAACGCGACCAAGACCACTTTCAGGCACAAGCTGATTCAGCTGAGGAGCAAGCAGCTAAGCTAGCAGCAGAGATCCGTGCCATGAAGACCCGTGCTTTGGAGGTTGAGGCGGAGATTGCCACGCTATGCTCCTCGATGTCGACCGTGAGTGAGGATGCAGTGGAGCAGTTCCGTTCCTCTTCGGCCTACCGTGATGAGTTGACGGAGGTGGCCCTAGAGTTCTACGGGTCGGCCCATGACCGTGGCTTCTAGGAGGGCTTGAGTGCCACTGTGAAGGCCACAGCGGATAGCTTTGGTCGTGCAGCTCCGCCTCTCCTTCCCCCCTCGTCACCCTATGGCCCGAAGGCTGACGATGGTGAGGAGGAGTCTGATAGCGCTGGCACTGAGGAGCTGACGTCGGTGCCGAGCACAGGAGAGCGAGCACCTACGGACGTCTCAGTGGCTGGAGGCCAAGTGGTGGATCTGGACGAGGACTCGCCTCCTGCTGTAGCTACTGAGGCACGTGAGCCCAATGAGACTGGGGCATGTGATGATGTACCTGGGGTATACCCTTAGAATGGTGCCCCTACATGCTTATTTTCATGTTCTTCTCTGTTTCTGCCTCGGTGGCAGTTTTCTTTTTGTAAACCCTTCCTTTAAAATGGAGAACTTCCCTCTGTTTTACAAATCTCAAAATCTTCTGCCTGCCCCCAGCACGGGTTTCCCACCCCGGGGGCAAGGCTCCCCAGCACTCTGCTGGGGTCCTCTGACCCGAACCTCGAAAGAGCCATCACTCAATACGGCTTCCCAATGCCTAGTTCGAGGCTCCCCAGCATCCAGCCTGGGTATACAACCCTAGGTCATATCAAGGTCGGTCCCCGGCATGGACTCTACGCATCGGGGCCCTGGCCTCCCAACTCTACCATGGGGTCTTGCCCCCTACCATCCAGCAATGCCAACTCCTAGCACTGGTCTTCCTCTTTGGGATGCGGCAACCTCAGTGCCCGCCATGGGCCCTCTGCCTCACACTCCAACTACACCAGCACCCGACACAGGCTTACAGCCTTGGGTTGCTGGAACTCCAGTAACTTCTGCAACATTGGTTCTCGATGCAAGAGAGTCACCTCGAACATCGGCAACACTTTTGTCAGCTCGAGCAAGAGCTTACATCTGAGTCACCTAGCCATCGACTCCTGATACGGGACTCGTGCCCTGGAGGCCGATCCCAGTACTTTCAGCTGACGGCTTCGTGCTGTCGGCAATAGGAGAACAGGTCTTCTCGGTCTACCATCTCGGAGTAGGACCTTCCTTGGCTCCCTAGAAGAAGCGTCGCCACGGTCGTGAAGGCAGGTGACCCGCCACTGCAACCAGTAACTCCGGCAAGACCATTCTTGTCGGCCACCTATGGATTGGTCTCAATGGGGGTGAACTAATTGTACCCCAGGAGCGGACCGTGCCTGCGGTCCCCACTACCAACCACTTCAGCCTCCTGTCGCAAATGCGAGAGGATAAAGTGGAGCTCAGAGAAGCAAGTGCCTCGGCAATAGCCCAGGGGCACCTGTTGGAACCTTGGTTTTGATAATGACATACTATGAATCAAGTTGAAACTGAACTGCATAAGAATCATTCATATTGAACAAGCCATGTATTTGTCTAAGTGTCAAAACTTAGGTGGATGCACATTGCACATTGTGCAAAGCAAGGTCGATGCACATTGTACCTTGTGTAAAGCAAGGTCGATGCACTTTCTACCTTGTGCAAAGCCAGGTCGACGCACATGTTTACACTTATTCTACAAGGCCAACGTTCATGCAAGTACTATGCACATGAGGTCGATGCACGCATTGTAGCATGCTCTACAAGGTCGATGCACTTCTTTAACATGCAGTGATGGGGACATCGCCTCCCTTGCCCACACTCATGGCGCATCTCCTCACCTCGGACGCATCTAGCATGGTCTAGTTATTTACTTTGAGTCATGTGATGTATTTTCTTATTTTTATGATTGAGATTCTTCCTTCTATTCCTCTCCTGTTTCTTGGCAATGGCCGTCTCCAGGGGAGTAGGAGGAGGAGGCACTGGAGCTGGAGCTGACGGATCTGCGCGGGAATGCCATCGAGCCGATGTGTTTGCAGGGTGAGGTCGACGACTCCTCTTCACCCGAATCTTGATCCAGGCACCTTCCGATTGTTGTAGTTGGAAGGTAGCATTGATTGCCTATTCGATGACTTCGAGTGGTAGCTCCTGGTAAGCAGGGGTGCTAGGACTGGCGTCCAAGGATGTGGACACGGCTTGATGCCTTAGCTGTGATGGCTGCAAGAGTTTACCAGGAACCGATTGACTTGTATTGGCATCTGAAGATGTGTGCGCAGTTTGATGCCTTAGCCGTGGTGGAGAGGGAGGCTTTTGTTGTTGAGCTGATGTACTGGTGCTGGTATCTGGAGACATGCGCCCGGTTTGATGCCTTAGCTACGGTGGCCGGGAAGACTTCTGTTGAGGAGTGGTCTGGGGAGCATGACCAACATCTTGCTCCCTAGACTGACCCCTATAGTCTAGCTGAGGACAGGGCCAGGTGACACCTGACGACATCTTGGGGCCTTGTTTCCCCTGGTGGCTATCTTGATCTCACACGCCTGGTGGCCTTTGCGATGGCGGACCAGACTTGCGAGCAATTGGGAGGGCCTGGTCTGGTCATGCCGAAACCTCGCCCAGCTTCTATTTTCCCTTCCTATCCTCGGGCATCGGAGACAGAGGTAGGATAGGGAGAGGGTGAGAGGAGCTTGAAAAGTCCATCCTAGTCTCGCTCACCAGGACATCCTCTCAGCCAAGAAGGACTCGGAGGAGTCTAGCAGTATCTTCTCTAGAAAAGGGGAGAGACTCTAGCTCCTGCCTGGGTCGCCACTACGCGGCTGGAGTGGCAGGGGCTGGTTGACTTGCCTGTAGTGTCGAGGAATCGGGAGAGACCGAAGAAGCAGGGGAGTGAATGACATTGGCCGAGAAGGTACTCGGTCTCACCTCTTGGCTGGCATCTTGCTCCCTACATCTCCGTAGTCACTCGAGAGCTTCCCGATTGTCAGTTCGGAACTCGAGCCATTCTGGAGTATGCTGGTAAGGCAGCCTTTGCCCATTTTCCTGCGGAGGATCAGGCTTCTTTGGAATATTTCTGGTAGTGCTCAGAGTTTCTTCGACAGCTTGCCGCAGTCGAACAAGTGCCATGAAATTCCCTTCGGTATCAATCTGCTCCCACCGGATCTGTTCTTGTATGAGGTACTGGACTTCCTCACAAGACTCGATCGCATGGCAGATTCTCAGGTACATCGGGCCTCTGGCCCATCCTGAGGCTCGGAAGTTGAAGGCCCGGAAGGTCTGCCCCCGGCATCCTCGGTGATGGCCGACCCTGACACTGACCCCACCGGTGTGGGAACTGTCTCGGTTGCGCGCCCTCCCGAGGCATCCGGAGTTAGCGATCCCTCGGATGAAGACGAGTCCCTTTGGTCCTCCTCTTCCCTCGATGCCGAGCCAGAAGATTCTGAGGTCGCTAGGTCTGAGTCGTAACGTTGACCATAGGGGAAAATAATCGTCCCTGGCGCCTGTTCCTCCGCCCGGGAGATGGCCCGGCCATAGCCATGCTTGAACCCCCTGTGGATACCTCGGCGAAGCGCTGACTCATAGTAGGGGAGGGCCGCCTCCTTGAGGTTGACCCGGTAGGCCTTCGAGCGTTTATACTGCTCAAGTGCCTTCGCCCCGATCGACGCCACCCTACTAGCGAGCTCGGCCTTCTCCCATTCTGCCTCGGCCAACCTCCAACCTACCTCGGCCGTCTGTTTCTCCGCCGTGGCCCAATCAGCCTCGGCCTCTAACCAAAGGCGCATCGCTTCCCCTGCCCGATCTAATAGCTCGGCGTGCTCAGCCTCCCACTGGCCTTCTCGCTCGGCATAGGCCACGTGCTCCTCCTCTAAAAGCTTGCTCTTCCTCTCGAGCGACTCGCGGGCCCGAGCCAACTGCTCGGTGAATGTCCGAGCTTCCGCCTGGTTCACCCTCGCCTGCTCTTTAAACAAGGAAAGTTCCCGCCGAAGTGCATCACGATCCTTGGTGAGCTGAGCTATCTTCTCGTCGGACGAACCAAGGGTCCAGGCAAGGCTCGAGCGTTCTGACTCTGACCGAGCATAAGCTTCCGCCAGGGTGGCCCCCAGTTGGGCCAGGATCAGGCCCCCCTCCATTACCAATTCAAGGGCAGCCACTGGAGAACGTTGCTTGTCCCCTCCTCGCACTATCTTTGTGGCTATGCCACAACACCTTTGGTACAGAGGGCCCCGGATGCCCAACCTCTCGAGAGCAGCCGGAATAGGGGCTCCTCCTCCAAGCGACACCTCTTCAGGAGCCCCGCCGGTTGGCCTGGATTGAGCCGTTGCTTCGTCTGTCCCTCTAGCCTCGGTCGATTGAGGCTGCGTCGCCTCTCCTCGCGACCCCCTAGCTTCGGTCGACTCAGCCCTGACGTCTCCGCCCAAAACGCCGCTTGCCCCGCTCGACGCTTCAGTCTCGGCCACGCCCCTGGAGTCGTCCGCTCCGACCTCGGCCCCCTCAGCTCCCGCAGAGGGGAGAGCCGGGCTAACTACACTCCACGCAGGGAGGGGATCACGGGGATGGGCAAACCATTACATGCACTACCCTCGCGCAGGAGGGGGGAATGAAGGGAGGGGAAACCAAACTGCTGATCGTACGCCTAGCTCGGACGTCCAATCGAGGTGCCATCAATGCCTGGACAAAGCTTGGGGGATGCCGAAGGATGCCTGAAAGTCCGACGTCGAGCCGATGTTGCTGGAAGGTGGAGGAGGTCACAGCCGATGGCCTGCACAGTTCTGCCTTGCCGGATTGGATGGCACGGTCGTGGTGTGTCGACAGGTACGCTCGCTGTAGAACTCCAATAGTGACGGGACCAACTCTTGGGCGTAGCAGACAGAGAGTAATACAAACACTCAAGATCTGGCGGCCATCAGATCACCTCGCCGGTCGTGGTCAACGAAATGGTCAGCGTCAGGTTTCTGGGAAAATAGCAAGATAGGTTGATGATGGCTGAGGTGGAATCTTCTGTGTTGTTGTCAGAACGAGACAAAACCACTTGCGTTTGTTTCGTATCATTGAAAGTCACAACTTTTCAGAAGATTGCTCGGCCTGAAACTGAGTGGAGGAGGGAGTATCAGGGCCGACTAGGTGGAAGTCTGTCTTGGGCAAATAGAGAGTTCTGGGTCTGGCGTGATCGAGGGAAAATGGACGACCTGGGCGGAGGCATTGTCAAAAGAAGGCGGGACCACCTCTGGTTCGTCGAAAATTTGAAGAAGAAGAACTCTCATGAAGGGAGTCCTGGCCGATTCGCACAAGGGAAGCTGGTGTCGGCGTTGCCAAGTGGCACTCAGAAACAGATGTTGTCCGGGTGCAGTTGCACGGAAATGCCTGTAGCGGTTGATGCTGTTGACGAAAGGAGGCGGGACCACTTTAGGAGCGTGGCCGACTCGAAGGTGGACGACTTTGATGAAGATGCCTTGAGCCAAATCTCACTGTGGACGCCGCTAGAATGCCTGCTAACTGAGTTTCTACTACTAACTTATAGCAGAGTGTAGCAGAAAGAAGCTTCTTAATCCACGGGGAAAAGGAGCGACGACGGAGCGACTCCGGGAGTTGCTGTGGGCGCACTAAGTAGAGGGGAGGAGAATGTGGATTGCAGAGGGAGAGGGAGCTGGGCGTGGGGTGCTGGAGAGGGTGGCTAGGGTTAGGTATGGGGGGGGCGCACTTGGTTGGGAATGGGAAGGGATGGGGGCGCACTAGGGTTCTTGTGGGGGGAGGGAGATATTTTTGATTTCTTTCTTTTGTTTTGGGTATTTTCTTTCCAAGGATGAGGGGGAATAATAGGGAGGGTGTTGGAGGACGTGGCCCAGATCACGGGCCTACGCGTGCATGGGTCTCCGATGACTGGGAGTACTTATCCCGATTATCGCGATATGGCCCGGGAGTTATTAGAGTTGGACCTGCTGCATCCTGAGCGGAAGTCCACCACGGTGGCGAGAGTAGTGCTCCAGGAGAGCCTGGGGCTTAGAGGTGCGGGGATAGCGACTAGCGAGCTGCCCGAGCAGCACCTTCAGCGGCTCGTGGACCGAGCCCGATCGAGAGTTGCAGTGGCAGCGGGAGCAGAGGTAGATAGAGTTCTTCGGTGATTTCTGATGCTACTGTTCGGGCGGCTCCTCTTTGTGACGCGGGCAGACGTGATCAGCTGCCGATTCCTTCCACTCCTCGAGGACCTTTCCCACGTAGGCGACTACGCGTGGGGAGCGGCAGTCCTCGCCTTCCTGTTCGACACCCTGAGCTCGACGACCCGGCAGACGATGCTTGGGGGCTTCTCTCCCTTATTCCAGGTACGCTCTGTCTTCTTTTAGTTCCTGTAAAATTTGTTCACACATAATTAGAAAAATTAAAATGCTATGCAATGCAGGTATGGGCCTACGTCCGGCTACCCGGGCTCAGGCGAGGGGAGATGGCCTTCCCCGGTGCGATTCTGATTGCGAGGCGTTGGGTCGCGCCTCTGGAGATGAGAGGGCTTAGGAGATAGGTCTACGCCCTCCAAGACGACCTAGACACCCTACCGTACACCTCGGTACACTTCTAGACTTCTAGCTAAAAAAATTCTACGTGCTTATGATGCTGACTCGACTTGCTATTTGACAGGCACGGTGGACTCCCTATGCCGAGGAGGGATACGAGGGACAGCCCTGGGTGGCTGGGGCCCTCACCTTCTCCGGCTGGGACGTGTGGCTTCACTGCTTGAATGTGGTGGAGCCACTCTACTCCCGATTGGTGCTGAGGACGATCAGCGTCCATCAGCCTGCCGTTGAGTTCCCGATGGCGGAGAAGCCAGGGGAGCGTGTGGGCCGACACCCACGGGGAGTAGCTACGGTGATGGACTGGACAGTACGGGTCGTTGACCAGTTAGCTGACTGGGCGGCACACGGGTGGGTGGTGACCGCTCATGCGGAGAGCGACAGTCCGTACTACACAGTGTACGCCCAGCACTATCGGGACCAGGTGTTCCAGGGTGCTCGCTGACCGGTACGACTTCTAAACCCTAAAACTCCTCTAATTATAACCTACATGTGATCATGCATTGACAATTATTTTCTAAATGCAGACCGATCCAGCGGGCAGGATAGCGGAGCTCCAGGGGTTGCGAGCGCGCCGACGTTCACCGAGCGGCAGGCGAAGGCGTTGGAAGAGGACGTGAAGCCGGTCCTCGCGCGCCACGGCATCGCCGACCTGCCGAACTGGTGGAACCTGCACTGGTTCGAGGAAGTTCGTCCCGGGCGCGGGCACTTCCTGAACGCGACCTACTTCGACGGCGAGCACTTCGCCCAGGTCCTGATGGACGTGTACGGCTACCCGAACATCTCGGTCGCACAGCTCGATTGGGTGCACGCCGACTCCGATGAGGAGATGGAGTGCGAAACCTGCGCCCCCGCCCGCCCCGCTCCTACTGACCGCGAGGGGGAGGCATGAGCGGCGAGAACGCCGAGTGCGCAAGCTGCGGAGTGACTGCCGCCGACCTGCCCTACGAGGACATGGGCCTCACGGTCGCGATGGCCTCCGAGTTCCTGTTCGACCACGAGGGCCCTGTAGTCCGCTGCAACGGATGCGCGGAGAGCGAGGGGGAGGCATGAGGACCGTCGAGTGGTGCGAGGACTGCGACACCTACCACCCCGCAGGCGAACACGTGGACCGCGAGGGGGAGGCATGAGCGAACCCCGAGGCACCTACCGACAGACCCGATGCGCCTGCGGAACCCAGTTCTTCACCGACACCGAATGGCGCGACGGACAACTGCTCATGCTCGACGACAAGTGCGCCGAGTGCAGCGGGCAGGGGACGTTGTTCGGGGAGGAGTCGTGAAGGTTCTCGTCGCCTGCGAGTTTTCCGGCGTCGTCCGAGACGCCTTCATCGCCGCCGGCCATGACGCCACCAGCTGCGACCTTCTCCCTACCGAGAGCCCCGGTCCCCACCACTTGGGCGACGTCCGCGACATCTTGGGCGACGGGTGGGACCTGCTCATCGCTCACCCGCCCTGCACCTACCTCACCAACTCGGGCGTCCGCTGGCTCCACTCCGACCACGACCGCTGGCGTCACCTCATCGACGGAGCCGTGTTCTTCCGCGACATGCTCAACGCCCCGGTCCCGCGTGTCGCTGTCGAGAACCCGCTCATGCACCGTTACGCAGCCGCCATCGTCGGCACCAGGCAGACCCAGACCATCCACCCTTGGCAGTTCGGCCACATGGAACAGAAGGCCACCGGGCTCTGGCTGCGCAACCTCCCGCCGCTCATCGCCACCGAGGATGTCAAGGCCGCAATGATGCGCCTCCCTGCTGCCGAGCGCGCTCGCATCCATCGAGCTCCGGCATCGAAGGACCGCTGGAAGAAGCGCTCGGTGACGTATTCCGGCATCGCGGCCGCGATGGCCTCCCAGTGGGGCGTCCTCGAATCCTCGGAGGCGGCAGCATGACCACCAGACTTGCCGGCCGTGTCAACGGCACCAACCAACCCATCCAAGGGGCAAGGACCACGCCGAAGGACACCAGCGAGCCCCAGTCTCCGGGTGCATCCCGTCGTGTACCTGCGCTCGCGCCGTTCATCTTCCGAGCGTTCTGGCCCATCACCGAGCCTGAGACGCCGATGCACCACCTCGTCGCCGACGCACTCGACGACCTCGACGAGCTGACCGCACGAGCCCACGCACAACTCCTCGGGCGAGGCCGCTGGTACATCGCATTCAGCGACCAAGTGCCTGGGTCCGGCCGACTCACCGAGACCGTCCTCATCTACGAAGCGCCGGCAACCAGGGGACGAGCACCGTTCGCCGACAGCAGGAAGGAAGTCGCATGACCAAGCTCGGCTGGTGCTTCGGCCCCGAGGGAGTCGCGCACAACCACGCCAAGTGCCCTGTTGAGGTCACATCGGCGGACGGGGTTGTCGTGCGGTGCGGGTGCAGCTGTCACGAGGGGGTGGCGGGGTGAAGCCGTACTACGAGAAGGACGGCATCACGGTCTACGCCGGCGACTGCATCAAGGACGAGGAAGTGCTGCGTCACTTCCCGGACGCCTCTGTCGACGCCGTCGTCACCGACCCCCCCTACGGCATCCGCTTCATGGGCAAGACGTGGGACGGAGCCGACATCACCTCTACAACCGAGCGGGGGCGCGAGACGAACCCGATGCCCCGAGAGCTCGGCGGGCCTCGCGGCGGCTACCGCTCCGCAGCAGCTGAGGCCGGACGGTACCGACAGAACCTCACCGCCAACCAGCAGTTCCAAGATTGGGTCGAGCAGTGGGCAGCCGAGTGCCTGCGCATCCTGAAGCCAGGCGGGCACCTGCTGGCCAGCGGCTCTCCCCGGACCTGGCACCGACTCACCGCCGGCATCGAGGACGCCGGGTTCGAGATCCGCGACTCCATCGCCTGGATGTTCGGCAGCGGCTTCCCGAAGTCGCTGGACGTGAGCAAGGCGATTGACAAGGGCAATGGGCAGAACCGCGAGCGACAGCTGGAGTGCACCGCATGGATGCGCTCGACAGGTATTACCGCGGCTCAGATCAACGTCGCGACGTCGTCCTTCATGGGGTCGCACTACCTCACGGACAAGGCGCAAGCGGCAATCCCGACCGCAGACATGTTAGACAAGATTCGGCACCTTCTCCCCGAGGTCCCGGAGCGCATTGAACGCCTCGTCGCCGAGCGCACCGGGATCGAGTGGACCGACTACGTCAAGCGGCCTGTGCTACGGCAGGTAAAGCGCACAGGAAAAGAATCTGGAACCTACGGGGCCTTCGCCGGGGACAACGTCGAAACGGCGCCACATAATCCAGACGCCGAGCGCTGGCAGGGCTGGGGCACCGCGCTCAAGCCCGCGTTCGAGCCAATCGTGGTCGCCCGGAAGCCGCTCGCCGGGACCGTCGCTGCGAACGTGTTGGCACACGGCACCGGGGCTCTCAATATCGACGGGTGTCGGGTCGCTGCCGACTGGGACAACGACCCGAACCGTCGCGGCTGGCAGGGTGGAAACTCGCAGAGTGTCGGCGTGACGGGCAACTTCGGCAACACCGGAGAACGTGTGGCCGAGCCTCACGATGCTGGTCGTTGGCCGGCAAACGTCGTCCTCGACGAGTCCCAGGCCGCAGCGCTCGACGAGCAGAGCGGCACGCTCACGAGCGGCAAGATGCTCCCCACGCACACCGACGCCGCGCGCGAGGTCTTCGGCCAGAACGCCGCTGGTGGCTACACGACGATGGAGACCTACGGCGACTCGGGCGGTGCTTCCCGGTTCTTCTACGTCGCCAAGGCCGACGCGTCCGAGCGTGTCCGCTACACCAAGCCGAGCCGCCTACGCCTCCGCTCCGACCTCACGCCGGAGCAAGTGGATCACGTGCGGGCGCGTCTAATAGAGGCCGGTGTGCAAGTTGACTGACCTTCGCTGCGCACCCGTCCGGGTCGGCCCTCAGGTCCGACTCCCAGAGCCGCACGACTTCCCACCCGCACGTCCTGACGTAGCGGTCCTGGGAGCGGTCGAGCCTGACGCGACGACGGATGCGCGGCTCGGTGCTATCGCCCTTGCGGTCGTGCCAGTAGTCGCCGTCGAACTGGACGACGAGCCGGGCCGACGGGATGGCCGCATCGGGGGTGAACTTGCCGCCGAACGTGGGCTGTCGAACGTACTCGACGCCGATCCGGTCGAGCAGGGCGTATCCCAACGCCTCTGCCTTTGTCGTGCGGCCGAGCTGCTGGGCATATCATATTTCCTTTTTAGCCGCCTATTTTGATAAGGCTTACTCCCTTGACCAAAAAAAAAAAAATCAAGAACTGGTTATTTACAAGCAAGGGGTTAAGCCTGAAATAGATTTAATCTATTTTCTTGTTTCCGTATGCGCAGGGGCAGGTCAAGAACGATGCTCAAAGTTTTGGTCGTTGCACGACGAAGGTGGATCCGAAAGTCACAAAGTCACAAACCAAACTCAAGTTCTATCCCAAACCGATCAACTCATTTATTCATGTCTCAAACTCTAACATAAATGAACATCATGAAAAAGATAAAAGTATAATCACTCTGTCCTCCATTGGGCATCCCCCCGATGATGTTTCTCTCTCAGCTCCCTGATATAAGCCTGGTGGGTCTCTGTCACCTCGGCGACATCCGCTAGAAGAGTCTGCACCCTGCTGATTCCCCACATGATCAGGGCACTCCTGACCATCTGCTCATCCTCCTCTGTACCAATCCTCCTCGTCTGCAGTGCGGGAAGGTGGGGCAGGGGTGGTAGGATAGTCTTGGGCATCCCGACCTGTAGGTAGCACCGGTGCGGGTTGTACATCACCAATGTTGTATCACTCACGAGCCTCAAGTCTAAGCCCCACCCTCTAGGCAGTCTGATGTCGGTATCAAGGAGAAAGCTGGGGCGCATCACGAACCACTCCCGGGGCAGCCTGCTAAGGTACTATCGCCACTCGTCCCTAGTCTTCATGTCTGATGTCCTGCACTCAACTTGCGGAGGGAACCTGAAGGCACCACCTATAAAGAAGAGGGGATGGCTCCCAAAGATCTGACTAGTCGTGTCGGTATCTTCCCTAGGGGTGAACTTCATCCTAACCCCCATCCAGCACTCCAAAAGAATCATAGAACCGAACAGTGGACCTCCTAAGGCTACTGAAGTGAGGCCCTCATAAAGATAGGCAAGGACAGCCTGGGAAATGGAGAGACCCTACCGCAGGCCACTAATGGTGCTGAGAAGGGGTAGATCTAGTGTATGGTCGACTGAGGGGACAAAGATGGCACCGCACAAACGGATAGACGCAGCCTTAGCTATGGCCTCGTCCCACCCACACTTATTTCTACAATGCTCTACTACCAACTGGCTAAGGGGAAGGAGATGGATGTGGCGTGGGCCTATGAAGGTGCGAACCTCCCCACTGCCTTGAATGAACCCCCCTAAAATAGCAACTGGGTCTATAGGGGCGATGGTATGACAAATGGAGTCCTCCTCCCCCACCTTGGACCTAGGAAAGGAGAGGTAGGTCTCTACCTCCTCCAACAAGAAAGTCGCGAGTGACTAGACAGGGGAATGCCCGTCGGCATCAGTCCAAAGCCCCTGACCACGTGTGCACACACTGGCTCTTGCCTAAGCCAGGCCTCTAGCTAGTTTTCTCCCCCCGTGGACGCAATGGTAACTGCGGGAGCCGATGGAGACTAGCTTAAAAATCGTGAACCGAAAGTGCCCCGCTGTAAAATCGTCACGCCAAAGCGTGCCATAAGGCTATGACTAGTGAAGGCTCACAAGACACAGACTCTAAAATACGAGTGCCGAAGTACATACAGACAAATGTGTCCCGTAATGCGTACTTCGAAGCACCAAAGGTAGTGCAGGAGACTACTGACAGACTCAGGACAAGGCAACTAGACCTGCAACTACAATGGTCCTAGAGTCCTAAGACTCTAAGTCAGGATCGTCGCACACGATAGAACAAGCCGCCAATCGGTCTAATCCCAAGCTAGGGAAAATGACGCTCTGAGAGAAAACGACACATGGAGACCTGAGGGGACACCAAGAACCCTTAGCACACTTGGACACGTAAATCGAGGTAGAATGGTACCTCGAGGCATCCAGAACCAATGTCTCGAATTGGACAAAGCCGTCAAGACACAACAAGACTTCCTCTCAACCACTAGGTAAGCCCGGGTTGACCAGCGCCAGACACGACACCGACACACTAACACATCCACCGCCGCAACAACACAAGCAAGCAGAACCAACAGGAACACAAGCGGCGGGAGATGACAGCACTCTGGGCAGAGCAACTTGTCAGTTAACTGCTAGGGGGAAACCCAACAGTCAAGAGATAGCCGCTACGCAACCAGAGACACAGACAATGGTAGCTTCGAGATTGTGTCGTTAGGGTATTGTCGTAGTCTAGGAAAAGACCACAACCAGTCACCTAAACCGACCAATCCGGACAACCACCGACAGACAGACACCGACCTAAACAAGGACCTAAGACAAATAGACACACAGACGCACAAGCAAATGGTCAACATGGCAACAGGACTATAACGCACCATTAGAGGGGCGCTATACCCACATAACGCACCGCAGGAGGGGTGTCATGCCGACCAGACCGAAAACTACAACAGACGATATAACGCACCAGCGTAGGGGCATTATATCAACATAACGCGCCCAAGGAGGGGCATTATGTCCACCAGACCCAAACATATAACAGACCTCAACAGGCACGTCATACAAGTATAACGCACAAGGGTAAGTGCGTTATACCCAATAGACACAAAAACACACTAACCATAGACCAAGGGCATATAACGGACTATACCTAATCCGTCATAGCTCCCTGGTGGGCCAGTACACGTGTACCGAAGGCTACGACTAGTGGAGGGTCACTGAAGGAGTAGACTCTCAAGCCACGGAAAATAACGTCACAGCCGGACCAGTATGGGGACCGTCCCTCATACCTACACCATCACACGGTGACTCCGGTTAGCGAAGAAACAGGACTGCAACCCACTCGAGGTAGTCCAAAGCCTGACAGACGAACCCTGGTGCGTCACAGGCTGTGGCGGACCAACCCTGGTGCGCCACGGTAACCTAACGGACCAACTCAGGTGCGTTAGGCTCTCGGTGTGAAACGAACTATAACGCGCCTACGCTGGTGCATCACAGCACCTGACGGACCTAAACAGGTGCGTCAGAGCACGAGATGAAGCAAGCCATAACGCACTCCTCCAAGGGCGTTACGCTCCCTAACGGACCAACTCGGGCGTGTTAGGTCACGGGACCAAGCTGACTGTAACGCACACCTCTAGGGGCGTTATAGACCCTGACGGACCAGCTCAGGTGCGTTAGGTGGAAGGGTGCATCAACCCTGATGCGCCTTCCTAGGGGAGTCACACACCCTGATACCCCACTCTGGGTGCGTCAGGTGTTTATGACCCCCAACGGTCAGAAAATATTGGTCAGAAACTAACGGTCGAATCGTCACTCTGACGGTCGACTCTAGGGGCGTCACACCCCTGTGGCAGTCTATCGTGGGACCGTCAGGCCCACAGACGCCAAACCAAATCTCAAGGGAGCGTAACGCACCTCCTTGGGCGTGTTACGCACTGTGACGGTCACTGGAGCAACCGCCACAGTGCTCCGATGGCGAAACGGCGAACAAGACCTAAAAATGCCGACCACGCCCCCATACCTCCATGGGAGAGGGGAAAATCAAGGGGGAAGCTCCCCTGAGACCCCTAGCATGATTCTAGGCCATTAAAATGTCGAATCGTAACTTAAATCCATAGATCGGGCGAACTCTCCCTAAATCATGATTTTACCCTAACCCGCTCAAAAATGCCCCTCTCGGCTCCCAGTCGGCCTACAAATCGCAGGGGATGACGGGATGAGCATAGGGATTCGTCCCCCTATCTTAATGGAGCGAAAGCTCCGCCGAATCGATGCTGAAATCGAGGAAGACGCTTTAAAACCTTCGTCCCTTCACGATCTCCCACAAGCTTTACGTCGCCACGATCACCTCGCCGTCACCGTCGTCGCCACGCCGCCGCCCTGCCCTGTCTGCAGCCGGAGGGGACGCGCGCGCCGTGATCACCGGACGAAGAAGAGGAAGAGAGGAGGCGCTCACGTGGGGAGGGGTATGGCTAGTCTGATTCTAAGGGCCGACCCAGTGCCGAGGGCACGGGTAGTCACTCACTCCCACGGTGGTCACTCAAAAGTGGGGGACTTGCGAGATCGGGCACTCTCTCTCACCGGCCAGCATAGCTAAGAGCTAATATTGATTGAAAAGCACTGTAATAAGAGCAAGGGAACAATGCTTACTCGACCAGTTTGAGGAAACCGGTCCCGATCGGAGACGTGGGTGAATGGGGAAGCGTGGGGTTTACCCACGCCGCGGCGAGGAAGCTTCAACCTGCTCAAATGCTTACACCACTACACCTCACACAGGAGGGGGATCTTGGGGTGGGGGTTAATTGATTACAACCAAAACTATCTCCACGCAGGGAGGGGCCTTTAGCTGGCCAAGTGGGGAGGGGAAGAAGTAGGCTAGAAGCTTCAAAGAGTGTCAAAGTCAATTCTATCTTCTGTCTGGAACCAGGGACAGGGAGGCGGTGTCGACGCCACTGAGACCACTCCTGAACTCAATTTTTGACGAAACCAGAGGCCAACTCCTCGTAATTGGACCAGGGTCTTGATTAATTTTTTTGGAATTCCCAAGTTGTCAGGGCCAGTCGGGGAAGAGCCACGAACAGGGTCTCTACTTCCTGGTTCTGACTACTACAAAGCCATAGTAGCAGGAAGCCGAGGCCTCCACGAACAGTCCCAGACTCAGAATCGAGCATGGTAGGAAGCGTTGGAACCGTTGACGAGTTACCGTCGAAACGTGACCCACGAGGGTGCCAGCCAATGTCTGAGTAGGCCTGAGCAGTCTGGTGAGTGACAGGGTGTCTACTCAGTCCCAGAGGGGACAGAATAGCGCACTGTGAGGAGAAATTTAAGAAGTTGTTGCTATGGTCACTGAATGGAGTCTCACTTCTTGGAGAAGGAAGAAGACTCGTCGTAGAAGGTCCCGGCCAAGCCCAGCCTTCAAATCTTCCGGTGGCGGAACGTGGTAGCCTCTGCAAGTCGTGTCTGGCTAACAGTCAGGATGTAGTTGCACAGTCGAGGGAGATCGCCTGCCCCGGACAGCCACGAACTCGGAATGAGACAAGATGACCACCGTTGCGAAGAAGACCCGAAGACGCTTCCAACGGTACCACTTGGGCCTCCTGAGACGTCGGGATGAAGTCGCAGTCACCTATGCAAGCCACTAGTACACTGCTACCTGCAAACTGGGAACTGCAGGTTGAAGATGATGGGGGAAAAATGGGGTTTATGGTAGGGGAAAGGGGGTGGATGAGTGTGGGGGAGACCCCTGGCTGTGAGGGGGTCTGGGAGGGCTCTCCTCGAGCTCTCTATCTATCTCTCTCTTTCTTTCTTCCTCTCCTTCTGCTTCTTTTTCCCTCTCTGTTGCTCTCTCTTTTCTTCTCTCGATCCCACGATCTCCATCTTCCACTTCTTCTTCTTTTTCTCTCACTCTCTTCTCTTCTTCTATCACTCTTCAGATATCTTCAGTTCATTTTCTTCTATCACTCCTCGATCTCTTGTGCACTTGTCTTCTCTGCAACTCTTTTCTCTTCTGTGCTCTATATATTTTCTCTTGAGAGACTAGCAACTATTTATATAGAAGCTCTCGAAACGATGGGCATGTGGAGACCACGCTTCCCGCCCAAGGAATCATCTAGATCTGTTCTGCACTTGCCAAGTGTCAGCATCCTCAGTTTCCTTTCTACCTCGGATCATGTGCCCTTCCTTAAGATTCATGAGCATAGCTCCTGATCCTCTGGACCCCCTTTTTATTATGGTCCCTTGAATGCATGAAACAAAAACATGAATCATCCAGGTCTATTCTACACTTGCCACGTGTCAGCATCCTCAGTTTCCTTTCTGCCTCTGATCACGTGCCCTTCCTTAAGATTCTCAAGCATAGCTCCTGATCCTCTAGACCCCCTTGTTATTCTGGTCCCTATCAATATAACGAACACTTAGTCTACATTGGTTATTCACGTGACATTCAGACAAATGCCAGATTTTCACGGACTTGATAAGGCGTCAGTCAAATGTGCATGGACTAAGTAACGAACAAATGGAACTGTGTTATGCACAGGACAGGACTTGCACAGAGTTTGAATAACGTGAAATGATTGTGCACAGAAAGTATGCATGGACACTGAGTATGCAAGAGAGGATATATGCAAGAACCTTAAGTTTGAAGAAATGAAACATACACGGACTTGCTTGGCTGTGCTGCCGTGAACTGCACAGACTTGGCCATGCAAAATTTAGCATGTGCTTAGACCTTTAGTATGCACAGAGGAAATATACACAGACTTGGTTCAGGGATAGGCACGGACCATATATGCCATCGCCTGAGTATGCACGGACGTCACTTTTCAGTGACCGAGAAATGCACAGACTCTAAGACGTGAAATGCACGGACTTGTTCTAGCACGAGACAGACATGCATGGACCTCTACAGACATTGCACAGACTTTATCGTTCAATCCAAAATATGCACGGACCTTGGAATGCACAGACTTCGTGTGTGCATGATGCAACATATGCACAGACTTGTGTGTTCAAACCAAAACATGCACGGACCTTGGATTGCACAGACATTATAATGCTATATGCAGACACTTGATCCCCAGCCAGACATACCCTTGGAACCCTAAGGTCCAACCTCGGACCCTCACCATCATCGCCGGTCCGACCACGGATCCAAGTGCGCGCGACGCGGGTGAATCCGCTTGTGAGATATCGTCGTTTGGTCCGATTGCTTGCAAATTTGGTCTAAGGAGTTGGTGTCACATCACCTCGTCTCGTTCTGATCTCGGTTGCACCGGGTACGGTAGATTCTATAGAACTACATCGGGCTTCTCTGCTGCAGGCCAGAGAGGGCGTGGACGAGGCCGTACTCCTAGAAGGAGTATCAAATCGAGGCGGGACCAAGTCCCACTGAAAGAGGACTCAGTCTAGTGCTCTTAAGCCAAAATTCTCTTCCTGAATCACCCGATCACGCTAGTGGTGGCTCCTAGATATTGACTGGGTTGAGCTAGTTGTAGGGACATAATTCTGGACTCGAGTCTACGATGGCATAGCTGTCCAATCTGAGCTCAGAACACAGCAGGGCAGAGTCTTCACGAAGAGGGCCGTCCCAGGGATCTTTCAAAGCTGGAATGGTCCTGTTCTGAGGTGTGAGACACCGGTACCGAAGATTCTTGTAAAGTCACACTATGCAGGATGCCGGTCGGATAGGGGAGACTTGTTAGGGGTATAACTCCCAGTGGAAAAATCTGATTGAGGCAAGACCAAGCTTGACTGAAAGCTGATAGACCTCTGATGCACTCCTCCAGAGGGCTCAGGTAGAGGATGACAAAAGACACTGTGGTACTTCCTGTGGTGGACTGCTTGCTCTGGCCGCCAGTAATTTAGGCCTCAGGATTTGTTCAACTTGTCATCGCCGGTGCTCTCGAACGGGAACTCCAAATGGGTCGGGGCCGGCTTTAGCTGAGAGCTGGCCGACCCTAGTGGGGATTCTCCAAGGGGCTTGATCAGAAGATGGGAGATGAGGCCGGAGCAACTTCTGGAAGGTGCACAGGTCACTGGCAGGACCTGACTTGTGCAGTCGAGGGAGAACGGCTGCCCCGGGTGGCCCAGATGTCGGATGGACGAGAGACCACCTCGCCTGCGAAGTTGCCTTGAAGAGATTTCCAGCAATGTATGATACGCCACATGAAGATGCACGATGCCTCTGTGGAAGACTCTATAACTCAGAGCTTTGCTGCTGGCTGTGAACTAGTGCAGGGCAGGGTGATAGGATGTGAGAGTAGGAGTGAGGGAAAGGGGCTGGATGACCCCAGGATGGAGGGGGGAGTGAGGTCCGACCAGAGGAGGGTGTGGAGGTTGGAAGGGGTGTGTGGGGGCTGCTGGGGTCGCAGCTAGGTTCTATTACTCTGGGGCTTTCTTCGTACATACATAAAAATCTGAAAATAACTATTTAAAAGTGCCGATAATCTTTCTATCTTATGGTGCAAATAATCTTGCTATCTTATGTGCAATGGGATCGAATCATGGTGGGATGGCAAGAGCGATACCCAGCTCGATCGGCCGGATCCGGCGACAAGCAGCAGCACTGCTGTGGCGACACGGTAGCTAGCGGGCCTTGGGCGGGTGGAGCACCCAGTGCTGGCCGTTCGGTTGCACGCGCAGGCCCTTGCTGCGGGCGAAGAGGTCGACCGCCCGGCGGACGCCATGGCTGTCCTCCGAGTTGTGGTAGTCGTGGCCAAACATGACCCCCCCGGGACGCACCAACTCCCAGGCCCGGTTGATGTCCTGCCACGCTGAGTGGAAGTCGTGCCCGGCGTCCACCTCCACCAGGTCGGCGTACACCCCCCACTGGCACAACGCCGCCAGCGCCCCCGCCGTCGCGAACGGCACTGGCAGCACCCGCGCCTCCTCCCCGGACGCCACCACGTTTTGCATGAACTGGTACATGAGCGCCACGTCCCCGTTCATGTCGGGGATGTCCTTGAAGAGGTCCTTCTTCGGCGGGGGTTGGCGGCGGAAACCCGGCCACCCGCGGAAGTCGTCCACGCAGAGGATGAGGGTGCCGAACTCGGACGTGAGGTTAGCCATGTGCAGGGCGGAGGCACCCAGGAAGGTGCCCACCTCCACGATCGTCCGGGGGCGGACCGACGCGATCAGCTCCTTGAAGACGGTGGCCGTGGAGCCCCACCCGCGGAGGCGCTTCGGCCGGAGGAGCGCCACAGCGTGCGGCGGCGGGAAGCCGGCGTACGGGGAGGTGCCGTTGAAGAGCCGGTCGAGGAGGGTGGGCACGATCTCCTCCTCGGGCAGCGGCGGCGCGCACCGCGCCCCGAACCGATAGAAGTCTAGAGCAGCCGGTTGCGCCTTCGCTAACGCGGCGTTGGGCTTCGCTTCCGCGGCCGCCATCTTCACCGGCGGCTCCTGCCAATCCTCACCGAACCAGCGGCTGCTCCCGCTTGATGGGGACGGCCCCGTGTCCTCGACGGAGGCGTACAAGTGAAGGTAGGAGGAGGAAGCTAGAACTGGCGGAGTGGAGGAGGTGGGTCTGGGGGCGCCGAGGAAGCCCAGTACGTAGCCGAGGGAGAAGATGAGAACGACGCCGGCGGCTCTCAGGAGGATTGGCCTCCTGTGAGAGAGGACATGGTGCAAACTGTGGTGGAGATGGGGGCCTTTCTTCATCGCCTTTCCCTTGAATGTGCTCTTCAAGTCCGTGCACAGTCTTGTTAAGTCCGTGCACGTTTTGACTTTGCTTCACAAAGCCAGTGCACTCCTTCATCAAACAAGTCCGTGCACGTTCACTTATGTCCGTGCACATTTCTGCAAGTCCGTGCACATGGCCTTTTAGCTTAAGACCGAGCATTACAAAGTCCGTGCACACTCTAGTCCGTGCACGTCTCTATAAAGCCCGTGCACTTTGTGTTGAGCTTAAGTCCGAGCATCTCAATGTCTGTGCAGTTTTCTCTTCTCTAGACCAAAACAAATCCCGTGCACATCTAAGTCATGTCCATGCACACTAATGTCCATGCACTTTATGACTACCCAAAGTCCTTGCACGTCTTCACAAACCCCGTGCACATCAAACCCCGTGCAGGTTTTTCAGATGTCCATCAAGTCCGTGCTCATTGCTTCAAGTCCGAGCACATCTTGAAGTCCTTGCATTTTTTTTTGTAAACTAGTCTGTGCACGTCTGTGCGTGCCTTTTAACTACGTTCGTGCACATTGTGCACATTCCAACATGATAACCCCATGCATGTTTCTCATCCCTGCATACATACCTTATACTAACTGAGTGTTGGTTAAATATGACAGGGATCTGATTATTTCGTGGAACGTCAATCTAAAGAGGGGTTAGAACACATGATCTGAGAGTCCATGTCACTGACACGTGGCACAGAGGCCTGATTTGTTCTGAAAGATTCTCAGGGCAAGAAGCGTGGTCTCCACACTCCATCCTCTCAGCAAGCTCATATATATACTGTTGGAGCTTGTACTAAAAAGAGAAGAGGACTGAAGAAAAGAATAGAGTTGATTGTCCTTCGTCTCTGCTGAAGACAAACTCCACATTTGTGAAAGAGAGAAGAGAAGAAGAGAGCAGCGGAGTTGTAAAGAGAGAAAGAAGAAAAAGGGAAAGATAGAGAGAGAGAGAGAGAGAGTTAGAAGAGAAAAAGAAGAACCTCAATTGAAGATCTATTTCTACTGGACCGTGGATCAAATCCAGGCCAGTTCGCTCGTGCAAGAGCTACATCAGTTTCTCCTTTTTCTTTTTATTTTTTTTATTTATTCTTTCCATTCTCGTTTGTGTCTTTCGATTCTCAAGTTTGAGATTGGGGTTCCTCCTGTGGACTCAAGAGAAGAGAGACATGAGTCTCTGGCTGCTAGTGACTGAGTGTCGCTAGTGTCTTCCCTCTGGTTTAGAGGAAGATAGGTATGTGACCTCTGGTTTGCAAGTGACTGGGTGTCACTTGTGGTTTCCCTCTGGTGTGGAGGAAGAGAGACTTCGGTCTCTTGTGAGTCAGTCCCTCTTTATTACAGAAGTCAGAAAATAAGGAGTTCTCAAACTCTCCTCCATGGTCAGATTGAATCATGGAAATACTGTGAGAGCCTCCTTGTTTAATTTTATTAAAGAAATGTTCAAACTTCTGAAAAGCATCACTTTTATTTGCTAAGAAAAATAACCATGAATATCTAGTGAAATCATCCACAATCACAAACCCAAATCTCTTCCCATTTAAACTCTGGGTTCTGGTTGGACCGAAGAGGTCCATATGCAAGAGTTCCATTGGCTTGGTGGATAAAGGCTCAGTTCTGAGCTTGAATGATTTGTGGGTTTGTTTGCCTAGAGCACAGGCATCACAAATCTTTGAAATGGAGCCAAATTTTATTTTAGGCATGCCTCTAACTAAATCATGCTTGACCAGTTTATTCAAAGTGGAGAAACTAGCATGTCCTAAACATCTATGCCAATCAAATGTATTATTTTCCGAATCAGCAGACAAGCAAAGATTTGACTCAGATTTATCATCTAAATCTACAATGTAAACATTATTGACCCTATTAACTACAAGCTTAACATTGTCAGAGTTTATTTCTAGAATTTTACAAGCATGGTCATCAAACAAGACTCTGACCCTTGTCACATAACTGACTTATGTTAAGAAGGTTGTGTTGAAGACCTTCTACTAACAAAACTTTCTCAATTGAGTTAGAGGTAGGCTTACCAACTGTTCCTGTTCCAATGATCATACCCCTGTTCTTACCACTGAATTTGACCAGACCCCCCATTTTCATTTCCAACTTACTAAATTTTGATCGGCCACCTGTCATGTGCCTGGAGCAGCCACTATCTAGATACCACTTGTTATTCTCGGTTGCTAGGCTAACCTGTAAAATGACAAATCAAGTAGAGTGGTTTGGAACCCAAAATAGATTGGGTCTAAAAACATTACTCAACTCTCTAAGCATGCATTTTGGAATCCAGATTTGCTTGAAGGTTTTCTTCTTTCCCATGTTGTTGACATTTTTGTTAACATTTTGACTAGAGTTCTGTCCACCAGATCTAGTGGAGTGGAATTTATTCTGCGGGTATCTTCTGTACCCAAAATGTCTAGGTGAATCAAATTTATTGAAAAAATGTTTCTGTGGGTAAGGAGGACTTTCCTAGTTTCTTCTATACTGGCACATTCTGTTGTATGAGTTTGAGTTCCTGTTATGATGAACGGGCTTAGGAAATTGTTTAGCCAAGTTCTTTCCTATTTTTGATTGTTGTTCAGCAACGTTTGTTGGATTTTTCATTGGTTGCTGGGTATTTAATTAATCTATATGCCAATACAATATAGATATAACGTCAAAAACTAACCCCACCAATAGAAGAAAGCTGCACCAACCTGGTGATAGGAAAGAGAAGAGACACACTAGAAGTGAGAGACCAGACGCATCCACTGACGACTTACACTGCGCCTCAAGCAACTCGCAGGCCAGACAACACTACCAGCGAGAGGCATAAACTGTACCGAAATAAGAACTAGTCAGAGTGACACTCGTCAGCATCAGTCCTACTACCTCCGACCACATGTGCACACACTGACTCCTGCCTAGAGTCAGGTCTCTAACTAGTTTTCCCCTCCTGTAGGATGCAACGGTAACTGCAGGGGCCCACAGTAACTAGATTAAGAACCGTCAATGGGAATCACACCTCCACCTTTCCCGGGTGGGATGACACCCCCGGTCGCAGGGCTACAACTAGTGGCTCCATCACAAGGAAAGAGAGAGCTACTCTTCGAGGTCTAAAATAATGCCATAGTTTTATAAAATAACTTAAACATGACGAATATGCACTATTGAATGCATTAAGAACTAAACATGTTCTTTTTAGAATGCCAGAAAGCATAACGGACCAAGAAGGGACCATTACTTGACATAACGGATCAGGGCAGGGACGTTATATAGTACATATTGCGTCTCCCTCCATCCGTTAAACTCACCCGAACACTCAGGTGAACACAAGGCACAGACATGCAGACCATAACGCACCACTACTGTGGCATTATGTACAGTATAACGCATCTACCCCCGTGTGTTATACTCAACCGAACATTGCGATGCAACTTGAAATGCCAAGCATAACGCGCCAAGCATGGGGCGTCATGCTGAGTATAACGCACCTCCCATGGCCCGTTATACTCACCCGAGTTGAATTCAGAAACCACAGAACATAACGCACCTAGACAGGTGTGCTATGAGGCTATAACGCATGGGTCCGGGTCCGCTAAAGTCACCCGAACACCAAGAATCCACAGAAAACCACGGTTTCAATGCACAATATAACGCACGTGGTAAGGGACGTTATATAATCATAATGGATCTACCCTATACCGCCATGCTAACCGCCTTACTGGTCAACGGTCAATGACTGGTCAATGGTCAAATGACGGTCCACCTGGGGGTCCGTTAAAGCCACCCGAATGTGAAAAATCCACAGAAAATCCATGACCATAACGGTCAGGGAAGGGTGCGTTATACTAACCACCTATCTACGATGTTCATGAGCATAACGGACCTGGGGTGGTCCGCTATGTGGGCATAACGCGCCAGGCAAGGTGCGTTAAACACATACCAATACTGGACCGTCACATGACTGTAACGCCCCTATGGTGGTGCGTTACGTTCTGGTGGTTTTCGAGGACTGTGGCTGTCAGTTCCCTAAAGACCGTGTCTACCTCGAAGATCGTGTCGATCGGTTAGCCCTGACGAACCTCCCCTTGTGCGTCAGGTTGTGTAACGCCCCTGGACTGGTGCGTTACATTATTCGTGTTAGGCTTTAGGCCCGTTGGCCCTGACGCCCCTCTCTTGGTGCGTTAGGTGGTGTAGCGCGCTTGGCTTGATGCGTTACGTGGTCCGAGTAGTAGCCTTAGGCCTGGTTGCCCTGACGCCCCACCCTTGGCACGTCAGAGCAGGTAATGCGCCTATGGTGGTGCGTTACAGTCCTGTTGTGGCTGTGATAGCCGGTGTTCTGTTCTGCATTGTTCGGTGTTCTATTTTGTGTCTGTTCGGGTGTTGGTCTGTGTTAGGTTTGTATTCTAGGGCGGTGTCAGTGTGTCGATGGTTTCTAGATCGGTCGGTTTAGGTGACTGAACACGGTCTTTTCCCTAACTACGACAGTTCCCTAACGACTTAATCTAGAACTACGAGCGTCCTTGTCTCTGGTCGCATAGCGGCTGTCCCTTGACTATCGGGTTCACCTTGCGGTTGAGTGGTGGTTCACTTTTCCCAGAGTGTCTTCTTCTCTGCTTGCGTATTGCTGTGTGTGTGTATGTGTTGTGTCTAGTTCCGGTCAACCCGGTGAGACCAGGGGTTGACAGGCGACCTTGTCTGTGTCTCGACGGTTTTGTCCAGCTCGAGACTGTGTTCTGGATGCCTCGGGGTACTGTCCTACCTCGGTTGCGTGTCCAGTTGTGCTGAGGGTTCTTGGTGTCCCCTCGGGTCTCTGTGAGTCATTTCCTGTGGAGCACTGTTTCCTCTGGCTTAGGAGTAGACTGATTGGCGGCTTGTTCCACTGTCTGTGACGATCTTGCTTCTGAGTCGTCTGACTCAAGGATCGTTACGTGAGTAGGTCTAGTTGCCTTGTCCTGAGTTGTCGGTAGTGACTGTGCTGCCATTGGTGCTTCGAAATACGTGCGATAGTGCTATCTTTCATGTCTGTACTTTCACACTCGTGTTTTGAGTCTCTGTCTTGTGAGCCTCCACTAGTCGTAGCCTTACAGCACGCTTCGGCGTGACGGCTCTTGTAGCGGGGCACTTTCCCAATTTATGGTTCTTAGGCTAGTTCCGTGGGCCCCCAGTCCAACCGTAGCATCCTTCGGAGGGGGAATACTAGCTAGAGGCCTGGCTTAGGCAGTGGGCCAGTGTGTGCACACGAGGAAGAGAAAATGGGAAGAAATTTTGAAAGAAAGGAAAGAGAGATAAAGGGCGCCCCAAAACCCTAGAGAGGTGGATGGCTAACTTCTCCCCATCCCATCTCCACCTCATCCTTTCCCTCATCCTCACCCTCCATCTCCCTCTCACCTAATCTTAGCCCTTCATCTACCCCATCTTTTTATAAAATACTGCACAAAAGGAGGGAGTATATGGTTTTCTCTTATTTCTCCAAGATCACCTTCATCTCCTTCTCCTTCTGCCTCTCCTCCAAGTTCACAGTAGCCCTTCTGCTACTTCCTCTTCTCCTTCTTCTTTTCCTCCTACACAGCCCGTCTACTACTTCCTCTTCTCCTCCTGCACTGCACGCACACACCACCTCCTCCCCCTACTTCTCCTTCTTCTCCTAGCCGACTTGTACATGCACGGCACCTTCCTCTTCTTCTTCTTCTCCCAGCCAACCTACACACGCACAACCCTCTCCTTCTCCCTCCTTTCTTCTACCTCGTCTTCACCTCCCATCGTTGCTTCTGTCACTACTACTACCATTCTTGCATTACATTCCTGCCATGATTACATACCCCACCTGTTGCCAGCCTCCTCTGCTCCTCCCTGCCATCTGCCAGCCGCTGCTACTGCGCTTCTCATCCACCTTCGACCTTTCGCTACTGCCACTACACCTAGTACTACTGCTTTGTTTCTCCTCCCTGCGCTTCTCTTCCCCGTTCTGCACAGCCGCAACTACCCTTCTCATCCTTCTTCTCCTCCCAGCCATACAGCCATAGCCCTTACCTCTCTTCCTCACGCTGTTGCCTCTGTGCCTCCTATTGCTATTGTGCTTCACCTTCTCCTCGCCTCACACCCATACATCCATAGCCATGACCCTCTCCTTCTTCTCCTACCTCTACACCTCCCTTCCTCAGTTGCGTCTCTCCTCTCCCAGCCACCTCCACGAGTGCCCTACCTCTGGCAACCTCCATCGATGCCCTCCTACTGCCACCAACCACTGCCATCTGCTCCTACTGTCGGCCACCATCGGGAGTGCCTTCCACCATCAGCATCCTCATGCTACACCTGTCGTCGCGTTGGTGTGGCTGCGTCAGCATCCTCCTGTTGTCGGCTAGTGTTGTTGCAATTCTCTTCATCAGTATCCTCCTACTGCACCCATGTAGCAACCCTGAATTTCGAAACATAAAAATCTCAACAAAATTTAAAATAGTGACTTATTGAAAGTCGTCAATTCAAGAAATGACGGACTTCAAAAGTGGCGTCAATTGATCCGGATAAAACGGTAAGAATCCTATTTCATCAACAACAAATTCAAATAAAGAAACTACGGAGGAGATGGGCCATCCGGACTCTCCAAATATGCACATGCTACCATGAAGCCGCCTCCGGAGGCACGACAGTGAAAAGAAATCAACTACCAAGAGGCTCACAGCCCGTGGGCCCCGAAGAGAACTAAGTGGACCATTAATCAGACTCAAAATAGGCCCAAGTCTATCTCAACGGCACACTCCACTGGGGTAGCCCTTTAGCAACACACCCAGCCTGTGCCCCTTCTGCGGCACGCTCAACGTCGCCCTCCAGTGGCATGCCCTGCCACCCTCTAGCAGCACGCCCTCGTGGTGTTCAGTGGCACACCTGGCGGGTCTTCCCTGGCACGCCTAATGGGTGCCTTTGGCGGCACGGCCCCCGCGAAGTTCCAGCGGCACGCCCCCTCAATGGCACGCTCACAAGCCTTCGCCGACACACCCGCGGTGTGGCTTGCCCGGCACGCCCACACCAAGGCCTTCACCAGCACACTCGGCTAGGTGTTTTCGCTGACACACGCCTAGGTTAATACCTTCCCTGGCACACCCAGCTGGGTATTTTCGTCGGCACACCCCTGCGTGTCCGATCAGTGGCACACCCAGGGTGGCCTTCCACCGGTGCCATCCCTTCAGCGGCACGCTGGTTGTGTCATCCCACGGCATGCCCAAGCGTTCTCTTCACCGGCACACCTGGGCTGGCCCTTCGACGGCACGCCCGCAAGCACTTCCAGCAACACGCTTGGGTAGCTACTCAGCGGCACAGCCGCCCAGCTCCTCAACGGCACACCTTGGTTCCTCCTCTACCTGGCACATCTGGCGGAACGATGTGATGCCCATCCCCTAGGGATCTTTGGCACGCAGCGAACCCACTGAGCTGTCGACCGGAGGAGAAGGCATGTAGGCTACTTCCCCCTGCCACCAAGGAAGACAGGTCAAATCCCCATTCAATGCCTCCAGCCGTGGGCGCTTCCCGCCTTCGAACGATCCCGCCATTGGGGTATAAAAACCCCTCCCTTCGCTGCAAACAACGGGGGAGAGAGAACAGATAAATACATGACACACACAGACAGAGAGGAAGAGAAGAAGAGGAAGAGAAGAAGAAGAAGAAGAGAAGAAGAAGAGAGCTCCGCTGTGAGGTTCCTTTCCGACGACCACCCAAAGAGAGTGTAAGAGAGAGAGAGAGAGAGAGAGAGAGAGAGAGAGAGAGAGAGAGAGAGAGAGAGAGAGAGAGAGGTGTAACAGGGGGAGTGGGGAAGAGCGGGGAGCCGTCGCCCCTGCTCAACCCCAGCTCCTCCCAGGTCTTCAGAGGCATGATGTTGATGGCTGCTCCAGCGTCAACCAGGATGCGATTCACATCGTGCCCATTGATAGCCTCGCGCATATATAAGGGGCGATTGTGGCACGGAGAGGACAGCAACATGTCTTTGTCTGTGAAAGAAATGTTGGCTGTAAGTGCCTCATATGCTTGGGCCTGCAATTCTGCAACATGGGCTTCATAGGCCTCTGGGTCTTGAAGTATTTTGACAAGAGGCTCCCTGAGATCTTTGCTCCAAGCAATGGCTTCCCAAATGGTAACATTTGTTGGGAACCGCTTCATATGTTGAATGATCTAGCAGTCCGCCCGAGCACGGGTCTTGTCAAATGGCGGGATGATCTCTGCCAGGGTCTTCAGTGCCTAGCGAGACTTCTCCCGCTTCTTAGAAGGGCGCTCCCCCTCGTTCTAGCCTTTCGCATCTTCTTGGAATAGCGGGACCAGAGACTCCTTCGGGGGTTGGCAAAGCTTCATCCTGGTGGCCCTCATCAGAAGGACCTGCTTGGCTTGCAGGGTCGGCCCCATTAGAGGGGCCAGCCTTGTCTGACACCTCCACACGCACTAGAGGATTGGCTGGCTCCTCTTCCTCATCAGAAGAAGCGATTACAGAAGGAACGCCACCCCATTTGACTTCGGAGCTGGGGCCTGAACACTCAGAGGAGTTCAGGATAAAGGGGATTCCCCGAACTTGGGTTTTTGGGACAGGACCCGACTTCTCCCCTCTAAAAATTACAACCCGGTCGAGAGTGAGGGGACCTTCACGTCCACATCCCCGTCCTCGGCCGCGGCCGCGACCCCGGCCGTTTCTAGTCGAGCGACGTTGATAGGTCGCCATTAGGGCCTTGCCTCCGGTGTTATCAGTCGAAGGCGCATTGATATTGTCAGGCGGCGGGATCGCCACCATGTTGTAGGAGAGATGTTGCAACATTTCCTCGAGCATCTCTACAGTGAACTCATCATCTTTTTAGAATAAGGAGAGCTCCTCCGGGATTGGAAGATCTTCACCTTCTTCAAGACGGTAAGCCATCGCCCGAAACCATTGCAGAAGGCGGGCCTCCCGCCCAAACTTGTCCCAGGGGATATATTCGTCCAAAGTGACGATATTGGTGGGACGAGGGGGAATGTATTCTTCCAACTCATCTATGAGCTTTTGAAGCCGTTGCAGAGGGGTTGGCTCCTTAGGAGCCTCCATAGCTGCTGCTTGCTCAGTTTGCTTCTTCAACCGCCTTTTCAAGTTTTTCCGGCGATTTTTCTCCTGCTTCTTCTGGCGTGCTGCCTCTTGAGGAGTATTATGGAGAATATGGCCATGGGTGCACCCCCTCTCTCTCCCCCTTGCTAGTTCATCTTCTTCCTCCTTCTTCCTCCCTCTCCTCTCTTTCAGATCTAGGGCTGAAACCCTAAGATCCCTAGTATATCTCCCACCTCTACTCCTCCTCTTGCTACTGCCAATGCTCACCGCTGCCGTCGCCACCGTCTGTGCCGCCATCAAGCCACCGTAGCCTCAACTCTCTTTGCTGCCCTGCAATTCGGAGTTCCTAGACAGTTGCTCGGTGTTCGGACTAGTACGGGAGATCCAACCGTTGGATCGTAACGAAACATTGAGGGTAGGTGCCACCCATCATAGGCCATTCCCAGTTCAATTTTCACCTAGATCAGAACTCGTTTAGGCCCCTTCCCAGTGCGCTATTATTCACCCCCACAATCTACCTGCAAGTAGACCAGTGTGATAGCTGGTGGTAGACGAATTTTCTCACCCCCAAAAAGTGGTCATAATTCTACAAACGATCTATGTGCGTGACCATCACTCTCCCTTCTAGCTCCACAAAAATCCCCAAGCCCTAGAACCTCCATCAGATCTTCGGTCCAGCCCCATAAACAGGTAGCTTCTATTCTGTCCTATGTGTTCTGTATTTCGGGCCAGAGAACTCAGTCAGTTTTCAGAAGCTGTCATTTCCAGTTCCACCATTGGACAGATCTGAACTCCCATAGGTCAAAGTTCTTCGAGTCCTCTTTTCAACGGCACTGGTCTTGCTTCGATCCGACATCGGGGCTGGTCGTGACGGATGATTTTGCCGGAGTGTGCAGGACTGTCTAGATCTGTCACGAGGTTAGCCTGCAAAAAGGGGTCAACTGTAAAAGCCAGCAAAAATATGTCAGAGAAGAATGAGCGACCGCTGCTCCAAGGGGTCGACCTGGGACCCATCGCCAACATCCTAGTGAACTAGCACGTCTAGAAGCCTCCAAGAGACCGACGTCCCATTGGACGCCCGTATGCGTTGTCCTACCGGTCAGAAACTACAGATACAGAGTCGCCGCCCTGTCACCGCCCAGAACCACCGCCTAGCTGACCCGTCAACCCGAGATTGGTGCTCCTGAACCCCACGTGTTGCCTATTACCTCCTTGCGTGGAGTGGGCTGTTGAAGCACTTTGTAATTAATAATTATTGTTGTACCAGGAGTCACGGATCTCGGTCGAGACGTCTTCCCCACGCCCCGAGCGTGGAGGTACACCTGCCTCCCCCTTTTTGTCACTTTGCTTAGTTAGTATACACTCTTGATGCCGCTGCTTGTGAGTAGGTTACTTTCTTAGTCCATCGCGCTCTCTCTCTCTCGTTCCCTCTTTCTCTCTCCTCCACTCCCATTTTGTCGGTTCGCTGTCCAAACGGATGCCGGTCGACGCGTGGGAGGTACCGACGGAAAGGGCTCGACTCGAGGATCGTGTCGGTACCCTTCTTTCCTTGGATCGTGGAGCGTGGAGACGCGTGCAAGTAAGAAGACGGTGTGCCCCCCGTTGCCCGTTCGGCACCGATTCACGATCTTCACCGTGCAAAAGGTAAGGGATCGGACTCCTCATCTCGCCAGGATTCCATTGACGCCCTTTGTGTTGCCATCCAACGTCATTTGCCTCATTTTCTATGTAATTCTTCATTTGGGAGATTTTGGGATTTAGTCTCGATTTGCATGCCTCTCTCATTTTGTGGTCCAGACGACTGCTGATCGAGGTCGGAGAGGCACCATTGGAATGCTCGCGTCGCGAGGATCACGCTGATGTCCTCTGTTTCTCGATTCGCGCTACGTGAGTTCGAGCTAGGTCGCGAGGTGCCGTTTCTCTCTCACGTCGGCTCACGGTCGATTCGCCATTTTCGCCATCGTCCAGGTAGGGGGATGGAATCCTTATTGCGCTAGGACATTGTCGGTATCATTTGCGCCGTGGTCCGACACCCTCTGCATCGTATTTCGTGCACCTTTCTGTTTAATGCATTTTAGTTCATTTAATGTGTTAAATTAGCGTTTAATTGTTAAATTAATTCCATTGGGTATTGTATTTAATTTCTAGTGGCATGCTTAGGCTCGTGTGATTGGTATGGGTTGGTAGGATTTGCAGGTTTTGTAATCTGTCGCGTCCCCCGTCGATCTCCATCGACCGGGCGGGGTTTCCGATTATGAAATCCATAGTCACGAAACCCAGATGATATAACGTGCATGTCCCGGTGCGTTATACTCCTTTAACGCACTCCTAGTGATGCGTTATGTGAATAGTGTCCTGAGTTTTCTGTGGATTTTATCGTTCGGGTGGCTTTAACGCGCGTCCGGTGGTGCGTTATAGTCCTTTGTTTTGGGTTAAAGGCCCGTTGTCCTTAACGGCCCTACCCCTGTGCGTCGTGCATTGTATGACGCCCCTGTATAGGTGCGTTGTATGCCGTAGTTTCCTGTGAGTTTAGACGTTCTGGAAGGCATAGCGGTCTACGAGAGGTGCGTCATATCTAGTATAATGCCCCGTTGGCAGTCCGTTATACTCCCTGTGTCGTACGTTAGATGCGTGCTGACTTTAACGCCTCCATGCCAGTGCGTTATAGTCCTATAGCGCCCCTGTTGAGGTGCGTTATAGTCTGGACAGAAAGGAAATACAATAGTAACAAGAACAAAAAGGAACCACCCTGCGTAGAGGGGAGAGAGATGGGCTCAAAGGGAACATAAACGGGAAAAACAAAAAAGGACCAAGATTACATTGGGTGCCCTTAAACAGGGCTACAAGAAGACACCAAGACTAAGAATGGAGATGAGCATGATATTTGTGCCGAGCACTTCTAGTCATCCTTTGGGAGAAATACATGTCATCACGCTCCCAGTCTTGAGAAGAGTCCAGCCCTTCAGAGTCACCGGGGTCCTCTTGGAGAACAGAAGCAGCATGAGAAGACGATACTGGGATAACAGGAGCCTTAGAATCCAGTTTGGTAGCAGACCAGGAGGATGGAGCCAAGGAGTTACGGGGGGCAGAGGGAGCAGCCAGTGCTAGGATGACGATCGGAGGCTTCGACTGAGCATTAGCAGGTCTGTGTGTAACCAAAGAAGGTAGAGCCTATGGAGCAGTAGGCTGCTGGAGAGGACCCACAGCTATAGCCAAGGGGGCACCAACGGCAGCAACAGGAGCAGGCTGAGGAGCAGAAGAGTGACCACCAAAGATGGGCAAGGCATTGACCTTGGCTTTCAGTGCACGTAAAGTAGCCAGGCGAGCTAGACGGCCAGCATCCTCCGTGGGGGAAGAAGCAGCAGCAACGTTAACAGGTAGCCAAGGAGCAGCCGCAGGATTAAGAAAAGGGGCAGCAGCTTCGGCAGATGGAAGAGAACCATCAGGTTGAAGAGAACCAATAGAATCACAAGTATTGCCATGAGCAGCATCTGTGTTAATAATGACAGGATCCACAGCCGCAGTAAGAACTTGCATGACAGGAGGGGTCTTCTCAGCAAGGGAAGAAGATGAAGGTGAGGCCAAGCCATCAATAGTAGGAACAGTGGGTCCACCAGCTAATAGTGGAGGAGTGACCTTGGTGAGTGGCGCATCCGCAGCAAGAGTAGGCCCACGGGAAGAGGCACCAAGGTCTACATAGGAATAGCAACCAGCAGATGAGACACGCGCGGGTCCAGCAGGTGTAGATGCGCCAGGAAGGGGAGAAGAATCCGCTCCAGCAATATAAGCATCATTAACACCATTTTGATTAACCATTAAGGTGATTGTTGACACCCATTTTTTGCCAATGAGTCGGGTCATTTCTTTTACCGCTATTTACTGATGTCCCGAGGTACCCACCGCTTATTGGTTCGTTCCCGAGCACGATTCCGGGCTTATTTTGTGAACATCTCCCTCTTTGGCTATAATTCAAGCAATAATCTTCGCCAGAACTTAAGGGTCGCAGGTATTGAGATGAATATGAACATGTTATAATGAAGTTCAGTTTATCCTATAAGTACCCTTTAGTTGTCATCATCAAAACGAGAGGGACAACACCCCATTGCTCCAAGGTTGTTAATCTGGCGTGCATCACTATTCATAGCACTATTCATCACTATTTATCACTATTCATGGTACTATTCATGCCTACTATTCATTACCCATCTTGTTTCCCTTGCGAAGCCTTAATCCGGTGTGCCCTAAATCGGCGCGCCCCCATGGCCTTTGCCCCTTGCCAAGTGCTTAATACAGCGTGCACCACTTGCCCTTTGCTGCCTCTTTGGTTGCTATTCTAGCGTGCGACACTTTGTGCATTGTGTTGCTAATACGACGCTACTTAAGTCGACATGCCTTCCTGTTCGTTGCCACCTTTTGTGTGTTAATTCGGTGCACAAAATGTGGAGCCATTTCATCCCGTGCTACCCCATCCTACTTTCGGTGCCTGGTCTCCCGCGTGCAGGTTGATTGTGGATGGCGTGAAGCAGGAAGTCTCCCGACAGTAGCCCAACACTTCATCGGTGAGGCCATGGAAGTCAGGAATACGCACTACCAGCTCTGGACGATCTACAGGTCGTGCTCTTCAGTCGGAGAGAAATCACATGAGAAGCTTCTGGGAGTTTTCTTCCCCAGAAAGCACCCCTCCTGGATCCTCGACGGGAAGAACAGAAGTACAAAAAGGGCCAAGCAGAAGGCCGTAGGTTCTCTGGAGACTCTTCTTCCAAGAGGCGACGGGGCTCTACGGGCTTGCTGTGGGATCTGCAGAGAGAAAAAGAGAGAAGAGAGGTGAAGAGAGGTGAGCTTGGGGAGGGAAGAGCTTGTGCTCTGTCCCCCTCTCCGTAAGTGCATCCCCTTCTTTCTCCCCCTTTGTATCTTCTTGCTTTTGGGGTGGATCCCTTACTGTATTCCGATCTTCCCCATGTTTGTGGATGAATAAGAGAGTTCCCTTCTCGCAAATACTCGTTCCGTCTCGTTGATCGTTGTGGACGCACTTTTCCTTCTGGCTATTTATTTGTTTCGTTTGTTCGTTCGTTGGGAATGGAGTTTTCTCGATTTATTAAGTGCGTGGGCGTGCCAGTCACCGAAGTGACAGTTTATTCGGACTCCGCAGAGCCCATGATGCGCTCGCTCTGACTTCGTCAGACGATTGTGTAATTCGTGTCTGGACCCAATCCCGCCATGCCATAAAGGTCACGACGTCATTTACATCCCCCATACGAGGGAACACCTTTGATTAATTGCCGAAATTAGGGGCTCCGTGGCCAAAGAAAGGTTTATCCAGACTCAATTTAAAGACTCCCCTATCCACTCCCTGTTTGAGGCCCAAAAGCCCAAACCCACCAGAAAATCCCAGGGCACAATCACTGAGGGAGTCCAAACAAATGAGCAAGTGCAGGCTGTTAAACAATCCGCTACACCACACTTCCAGCAACCTCCCCGCAACCCCCAGTTCACCGCTCCACTAGCTACCCAACCATCCTTCCCCGCTCCGCAACAGCCTCAGCAGCTGCCACCACCACCGCAACAGCCTTAATAACCACCCCAGTACCACAACGTCCCACCATCAGTTGGCTATGCACCTGCTCGACCAGGTCCTAAGAGAGCCCACTACCCTCCACTTCCTGAAACACTCCCGGATATTTTCTCAGCTCTTATGTACACTAGTGATCTCCAGCTTCCCCCAGAACGCCCAAATTAGAACCCGGCTGTCGATCAGTCCAGATATTGCATATATCATCGCCAACCCAGGCACACTATTGAAATGTGTTATCAGTTCTGGGACCTTGTTTTCGATTTGCATGAAGGACAAAGAATTGACTGGGCACAAATCCATAAGTTGATCGAAGATATTAAACAGAGGAGAAGACAGGCGCCGAGGTCACAGTAGCCGGCACCACAACAGTAGCAACCTCAGCAACCCCAACCCCAGTAGCAGTAGCAGCCCGCACCACAGTTAGTGATCCATCAAAATCCAATGCCGAACCACCCGCTCGCTCCGCAGCCTTAGCCGCCGGCACCGGCTCAGGTGAATATTGTTCATCACCCAGCTCCCAACGCTAGGTGGTATTATGATGATGAGACTTCCGCTCATATTTTGGCCCTCCACCATACATACACCAACTCCTCTTCACCTTCTACCCCTGCCATCATTCAGCCCACCATTTTGACCTCTGCTCCACCCACCATTCCCTCCAGATCCCCAATTATACCCGCTGCATTACCCACCATTCCACCAATCCTCGAACCTTCACCCGTCACACCCTCCACTGTCACCCCTTCACCCTAACCTTCACTGTCATCCTCCCCCCAGGGCCTGTCAGACCCACCTTCGTTGTTATCACCCCCACTTCTATTCCTTCCACTCACCCCATTGGGCCAATCGGGAGTCCATCTAGTGCCGTGCCGTCACAGAACCTGGCCCTTCAGAGTGGACGATTATTCCAAAGAAGTTATCCCTCTACTGGTGCACTTGCACCCCACCCTCTAGTTCCTTCCCCTACAGTTGAATCAGAAGAAGCAGACCCCCTACCTGGCATAAGGTATGATTTATTGCAACACTTGGACTGGATGCCGGCCAAGATTTTAGTTTTGGAGTTGATCAAGAGATCCACACTGCACTAGGATACTTTAAAGGCCTTTCTTCAGAAGGTTACGGTTAGCGAGGATATGGCCGTAGATAGTTTACCTTCGGCATTGGCCACAATTATAAAAGGGCTGGCCATTTCTTTTTCAGAGTCAAAACTAGCACCACCCGAGGCACGCCTGATGCCACTTTGTATTTCAATCACCATAAATAAAGTGGCCGTCGATGTAGCTCTAGTGGACACAGGAGCTTCGATAAATGTTTGTCCCTTAAGCACTCTACGTGCCTGCAACATTTCTGAAGATATGTTAAGGTCGACTCCGATGACTATTGTTGCTTATGATAACTCCAGAAGAGCATGCCACGGGGTGCTAACTGTTCAGGCCGAGTTCGGGGAAGGTGTCTGAAGCGCACACCAAGGTTGAAGAAGATGAAGATGAAGAAACATGCTTCATGCCAATGAAGGCGGATCAACCCGAAGCTTCAACCTCCTGTCACACTCATAAATCTCGGGCGGAGTGGGGGCACTCTTTGCTACTTGATGAAGATGTATGCTGTCATACTCCCTCGCGTATGGGCGTTGAGGCAAGAATGTCAAGCTCTGAAGAACTGAATGTGTCCGATGGTGATTCTAGGGGGATGATGGTCCCACCAGAATTCAAGACGGGGGGTAGCATCCCTGGCCCCTACCAGCCTGGGCTCGCTCTGATAATGGAGCTATGCCAAGAAATTGAAACAATGAAGAGAAACATGAGAGAGATGGGTTTGGACCAAGCCGGCCCACACCCGAACCTGACAGCTCTGGCGACAACGAACAAGTCAGACAGGGAGCGAACGACCGAAGCGAAGCTAGTCGAGGAAGAAAACACTGAGGCCAATCTATATAAAATCAAACAAAAGGATAATGAGTATGCCTTGCACTATATTCAACAATGGGGGAATCTCTATGCAAGATGTCAACATCAGCCAAATTATGAAGACGCTATCCAAATATGCAAATGCAATTTGAAGATAGAGATCTTGCTAAGGATGGTCGGCCTGGAAGTCAAATCCTTCAGTCGACTGAATAACATGGTGGCCGACATTGAGGCCTTTCTGGCAAAATCTCACCCGGACGTGGTCACCTCAAGTCAAGAGAATGAGCCAACTGATGGACGACCGAAGCAAAAAGAAATCCAAGACACTGATTTTCAGGCCTTCGCGAAGCAAAGGCAGAAGGCAAAAGAGACGGCTAGCTCTTCTTCAGTCGCGTCTACCAAGCAACAACCCTCATTGAGGGACAAGATGAAGAAACTCTTTTCCTTCCCTAAGGAGAAAACTCAAATGCTGTTCGAATGGGCCCACGAGTGTGGCAAGATCATCCTCCCGGAGTCCAAAAGGCCGAGTGATGCCAGATGGAAAGCTGACCCTCAATTTTATCCTTATCACCGACAGAGTGAGCATTCCGTTGAGGATTCTTATGTGTCCAAAGATATTATTGAAAGCTTGATTCAAAAGGGTGAAATACAGATGGGAAAGTACAGGGTGGACCCACCGCGGCCCCATCAAATGCCCAGCCTTGGGAGGGCGGTCAACGTAGCCTCACCCCATCAGCTAAAGAACAATGCGCCCTGAGGGGCATTTCAAGCCTCTTAAATTATGGCAAAAGCCGAAGGAGAGGCAAAATACAAGTGGTGCCCTATTCTGGGGGCAAATGATGAAACAAATTAAGACAAAGCTGACAAATGCAAATAAAACGAAGAGAAGTAAAGTCGACCAATGTTGAGGCCGACCGCCGAACAATGAAGCTAGAAGTCTCTTTGAGAGAAGATCTGCTCCCGTCCTCCACGACCCCTTGCAGGTCATTCCATGTGAGAAAGGAGCAACCAAATGCTCAGCAAGTCTAAAGCTCTTCAACTATTGGCCTTTGGGCCGATAGCTTCTCAGCCATTAGTAGCTAATCCGACAGCATCTCAACCATCGGTATTCGAGCTGACAGCTCCTTAACTATCGGCATCCTAACTGACAACTTTTCAAAGAATGTTCAAGTTTCTTAATTATCGTCATTTGAGTTGGCAGCTCTATAATCATCGACACTCAAGTCGAAAGCTCTTCAACCATCGGCGTCTAGGTCAATAGTTGTTCAAAAATATTCAAAAATGTTCAAGTTTCTTTATCATCGGCATCTAAGCTGACAGTTCTTCAATCATCAGCATTCAATCTGACAGCTCTTCAACCATCAGCTTCAAAGCTGATAGCTTTTCAAAGGTATCCAAAAAATATTTAAGCCTCCTAGTCATTGGCATCCCAAGCCCGCGGTGCTGGATGAGCTTCTCCTCGCACTCGGCGATCTTTTCCTCCACAAGCGCGCCTTCGATCGCGCCACGAAGTTCTACACCGCCATCCTCAAGGACAAGCCGAACGATCCCGACCTGACCCTCAAGCTCATCTACTGCCACATCGGCGAGAACGACCTGCGCGGCGCCGATCTGCTCGCCACCAAGCTCAGCCCGTTCGATCCCAAGAACCCGTACGACGACCACGCCTCCTACTACTTCGCCCGCGCCGCGGTTGCCCAGTCTCTCGGCCGCACGCAGGACGCCGAGGACGACATCCAGGAAGCGCGCACCAACTACGGCGTGACCATCACGAACCATTACCTCAAGACCTACCTGCATTTCTTCAGCGCGCACGACGCCGATGCCAAGTCCGGCATCGCTCCCACGCCGGAGAAGGCGCACTAATCCTTCACGGACTCAATCTTGATCGTGTGCTGAACCGGCTGCACCGCGGCCACGGCCGCATCGTAAAGCTTCTTGTCCTTCTCCAGCGCGGACACGGTGATCGCATCAAAGGCTGCGGCCTGGTCGGGCAACGCGATCTTGAACTGGCCGACGTTGTGGAGGTATTGCTTCACCAGCAACGTCTCGTAGGCCTGCTGGGTAGCGACCGCGGTGTTGACCTTGGCGAAGGCTTCGGAGAAGGGATTGTCCGCGAATTCAGCGGCAAGGTTGACGCCCTTTTCCAAATCGGCGGCGGAGAACTCCTTGGAGGCTTTGCCCCACGTGACGCGGGCCTTTGCCGACTTCAGCCCCTTCACGACAAGCATGTATCGGTTCAGGTCCTCATTGAACGGGAAAAACTTCGTGATGTTCGCGGTGGTTCCCGGATTGGGCTTGTCAAAATCACCGGTGAAGCAATACGGATAACGCGTGCTCTCGATGTTCACCTCGCCGTTCTGGCAGGAGAGAATCTTGTGGCCGTCCGTCGCCGTCGCGGTGCCGGCGCCAAGGTCGACGGTGACCGTGCCAATCGCGCCGTCGCAACCGAGCGCCTTGAGGAACGCATAAGCCATGACGAGCTGGCCGTTGGGCCCGGGATGAACGCCGTCGTTCCCGCCGAAGACGTAGTCCTGGCCGAGCTTGGCCTTGGCTTTTTCCATCGTCGCGGTGGTGATGCCGTAAACGTCGGCGTAGATAACGCCTTCCTGGCGGGCCAGCTCCTTGTCGATGTCCGCCAGAGCGCCGAGGGTCTTGTTATAAACCTTCGCCGGGGGAGTTTTTTTGTAGGCCGTGGTGTCGACGCACTTGGGCGAACCCAGAATGATGACGCGGACGCCCTTCTTCTTCAACGCCTCGACGATGGCCTTCTGGGTCGTGCGATAGGGCGTGGAAACCGCGTCGGTCAGCGCGGTATAGTGACCGTCGTTCATCCCGTAGCAGGTGGTCGCCACGGTGGGCTTGAACGGAGCAAGATCGGAGTCGAGCCGGGCGAAGAATCCCTCCGCGGTTTCACCGCTCCAGCCGAGCTGCGCGATGCGCTGGCCGGAGGTCGGCTGGCACATGAGCAGGTAATCCTCCATGTCGACCGAATAGATTTTCTGTTCGGTGATCGAGTCGCCGCAAATGGCGAGCACGTCGTTCGGCTGCATCTGCGCATCAGCACGCAGGATTGTCGCGGTGGTGGCAAAAGCGAGGAAGAGAGCGGTGAACTTTTTCATGGAGGATCAGGTATTTGAACCGTCGGGATGCACCTTGGTTGTGGTGCAACGAGGGAAAAACACGCGGATCGCTCCGGCGAGCCAGCTACCGGGTCACTTCTTTTTCTTCTCTTCCTTCTGGGCCTGCTCCCAGCGGCGCTGCTTGGCTTCGCTGGCGTGGGCAAGTTGGGTGAAGGGCAAGTCCGGAAGGCCGCTGCAGGTATCCATGAAGAACTCGTTGAAATCGTTCAACTCGATCTCCTTCGAGCGAGCCTCAAAAATCATCTGCGTCGTCTGCTGCTCGATCCACGGCGTCTGCTCCAGCCGCGGATTGCCCGAGTAGCCCAGGCCGAGTTCCTTCGACAGAATGTTCGCGCAGTGGATCAGGTGCACCAAAAGCGTGATCTCATCGTCCTTGTTCGACGAGACCAGCGCCCCGATCAAGTTTAGCTTGCTCGATTTCGCCAGCGCCTCGAAGCAATGCTCCGGCGTCTCGTGGAACGCCGTCACGTAACGCACCGTGCGCTGGAATTTGTGCCGGTTCAGCCATTCCTGGCCGAGCTGCGCGTGGTCCACCCCAAAGTATTCGAGCTCCACTTGCGTCAGCGGCAGGTTCTGCTCGTACGCTTTCATCCACACGCCGATGGTCTTCGCGGGATAGAGCTCGAAGAGCACCAGCTTGCCGATGTCGTGCACGGCGCCGCAAAGAAATTCCATTCCGGTCGCGGGAAGTCCCAGCATGTCAGTGATGAACTCCGCCAGCAGCCCGGTGTAAATCTGGTGCTGCCACAGGCCGTGCAAATTCAGCGGGCGTTCCCCCTGCCACGGACGGTAAAGCGCGATGGCGGTCAGCGCGACGTTGCGCGAGCGCTCTATCCCGACGAGTTCGATCTTCTCCGCGTCGCTCTGCGGACGCGCATCCGAAGCGTTGGCCATGAAGCCGCTCAGCACTTCCAGCGTCTCCTTGTAGCTCGGGACCAGCAGCAGCGCCTCGATCAGCGAGCGTAAATCCTCCGAGGTGCCCTTCTGCATCGCACGCAGGTCGGGCGCCAGTTCATTGAGGGCAAGCACCGGCCAGCGCGTATCCAGACTCCGGTAAACTTCCTCCGAATCGTAGGAATCCTGCAGGGTGAAGAGGTGCTCGCCTTGCGTGCCCATGTCGTCCGGCACGAGATCAAAAAGCGTCTCCGGCGAGCCTTCCGTGCGCGGCATGGCGCGGCGCTCGACCGTCTCCACCACCGTCATGGCTTTCTTGCCGTACTGGTAGTGGTTGATGTTATCGAGGGCGAATGTGATCTCCGCGTAATTTTGGAACCGGTCCTCGGGCCGCTTCTCCATCATTTTGCGGATGAGCCCGCACCAGCCGGTCGGGATCTCATGGCGCTGGAGCGTCTCGATCGGGAACGGCGCGAAGACGTGCGCGCGGCAAACGTCCTCGGTCGTGTCGCCGGGATAGGGAAACTCGCCCGTGATCAAATGAAACAGGCTGGCGCCAAGACAGTAGATGTCCGTGCGCAAGTCCGGCTTTTCCTGCAAAACGTGCTCCGGGGACGCGTAGGCCGGGGTGCCCTGGAGCTCATCGTCGCGCGCTCCGCTGGCGATTTCCGTCTGCTTACGCGCGAGGCCGAAGTCGGTCAACATGACCGTGTTTTCCGCGTCGACCATGAAGTTCGCCGGCTTCACGTCCAGGTGAATGATGTTGGAGCGAGCCGCGTACTCGAGCGCCGCGACCGCCTGCCGCATGAACCACATCGCATCCTCCATGTTCAGGATGCGCCCCGCGAGGATCCAGTCCTCCAGCGTCTGGCCTTCGATGAAACCCATGGCGAGATACGGCACGCCCTGCTCCTCGCCCGCTGAATACAGTGGCACGATGTTGGTGTGACGCAGGCTGGCCACCGCGCGCGCTTCCTCGAGGAAGTTGGCCATGACGTCCGGACTGCTCAAGTTCGCCCGGTGCATGATCTTGATCGCGACGTAGCGCTCGAGCGTCGGCTCGATGGCCTTGAACACCTCGCTCATGCCGCCCTCGCCCAGTTTTTCCAGGACGAGATAGGGGCCTACGCGAGAGCCGGCCGAAAAAAGTTGCTGTTGGTGATCCATGAACCGAGGGTAATGCGATGTGCGCGAACTACTAATGTATCGGCACCCAAAGGCCGATTATTAGGACAACCCGCCTGCGGGAAAAGGTAAATCTGTTTCCTTAAGTCTTGGCGAACAGTGCCTTGACGCAGGGCCCGAACTCGGGGAATCTCTGTCGCCCTCGGGCGCCTCCACCCCTCTGCGACACCTATGCACGGCCTGCTGAGCGAACTCGATCTTTCCAAGCAAATCGACGAGAAGTCGGACTACCGCCAGAAGGTGCAGGAGCTCCAACTCCAGTTGCTCCACTTCCAGCGTCAGATCCTGGAGAGCAACCGCCCGGTGATCTTTGTGTTCGAGGGCCCCGACGCCGCGGGCAAGGGTGGCGTGATCAAGCGGGTGACCGAGAAGCTCGACCCTCGCCTCCTGCGCGTCTACGCCATCGTCAAGCCATCCCAGGAAGAGTACCGCCACCACTATCTCTGGCGCTTCTGGAACAAGATGCCGCCCTTCGGTGAAATCGCCATCTTTGATCGCTCCTGGTACGGCCGCCTGCTGGTCGAGCGCGTCGAGGGATTCTGCACCGAGAAGGAATGGCGCCGCGCCTACGGCGAGATCAACGCCATGGAGAAAACGCTGGTCGATGGCGGCGCCGTCCTCATGAAGTTCTACCTCCACATCAGCAAGGAGGAACAGCTCAGGCGCTTCGAGCAGCGCGCCGCCGATCCCTACAAGCACTGGAAGATCAGCGAGGAAGACTGGCGCAACCGCCGCAAGTGGAAAGAGCACATCGAGGCGGCCGAGGAGATGTTCACCGAAACCTCGACGAAGTTCGCGCCGTGGACGCTGGTCGAGTCCGAGTACAAGTGGTACGCGCGCATCAAGGTCCTCAAGGCCATCGTCAAAAAATTCGGCCAGGAATTCGGCGAATAAACTGCGCCGGGTTTCCAGGGTAACTGCCGAGGCGCGAGACTCGCGGCGGGTCGCTGCGTTGATTCCATCCACATGCGCACTGCAGCCCTTCTCTTCTCTTTCCTGCTCGCGGCCCACGCCCACGCCGGTTCTCTCCCTGTCCAGTCCTACCACTCCGATGCCACAGGCGTGACCTTTGCCGTCCGGCCTGGACTTCTGCGCATCGAGCCCGTCGGCGGACGGACTCTCCACGTCCTTTACGCGCCCGGCGACTCGCTGCCCAACAACCCGCTCTTCGCCGTCGAGAAGCAACCCGCGCCCGATGCCTTCCAAGTGAAGGACGATGGCTCTGCCGCCGTGATCATCACCACGACTCATTGCGGCGTAAGTGTCGACCGCACCACCGGCGCACTCGCTTTCCTCGACGAGAAGGGGCAGCCCTTCCTGCGCGAGACAACGGACGGAGGCAAAGCCGTTGTGCCCGCGAAAGTCGGCGATCTCGAAACGAACACCGTCGAAGACCGCTTCGTGCTCGATCCCACCGAAGCCCTTTACGGTCTCGGCCAGCAAGTCGGTGGCGTCATGAACTGGGTCGGCCACTCGGCCCATCTCCAGCAAAGGAACACGAAGATCGCCATTCCCGTCCTCGTCTCCTCAAAGGGCTACGGCGTTTTCTGGAACAACCCCGCCGTCACCGACGTCACCGTCTCCAAGGCGACCGATCCCAATCCCACCGTCGACTGGAAATCCGTCGCCGGCACGAAGCTCGACTACTACGTCTTCGCCGGGCCCAGCATCGCGCAGGTCATCGCGGACTATCGCGAGCTTACCGGCGCGGCGCCGCTCCTCGGCAAATGGGGCTACGGCTTCTGGCAGTGCAAGCAGCGCTACGGCTCGCAGCAGCAGTTGCTCGACACCGTTGCGCATTATCGCCAGATGCATGTGCCCATCGACGGCATCATTCAGGATTGGCTCTGGTGGTATCCCGCGCCCTGGGGCTCGCATACTTGGAGCGACCGCTATCCCGATCCCGCCGCGATGATGGACCAGCTCCACAAGGAGAACGCGCACCTGCTCATCTCCGTTTGGGCCAAGTTCGATCTCGGCTCGGAGAACTACAAGGAACTGAAAGCGGCCGGGGCACTTTATCCCGAGGTGATTCCCTACGTTTTCCCGCCGGGAAAAGGCCAGTGGTACGACCCGTTCAACGCGGACGCGCGCAAGATGTACTGGAACCAAATCTCGCGCGAGATTTTCTCCAAGGGCGTCGATGGCTGGTGGCTCGATGCCAGCGAACCCGAGCTCAGCGGCCACTGGGGCGAGTTCAACAACTATACGACCGGCTCCGGCCCCGGTGCGCTCGTCTGCAACGCCTATCCGCTGATGCACACTACGTCTCTCTACCAAGGCCAGCGCGCTGAAACGTCAGGGAAACGCGTGTTCATTCTCACCCGCTCGGGCTATGCGGGCATTCAGCGCAACGCCTCGGTCAGTTGGTCCGGCGACATCCGCGGCTCGTGGGATGTCTTGCGCCAGCAAATCCCCAACGGCCTGAACTTCTCGCTCAGCGGCGTACCGTACTGGAATACCGACACCGGCGGCTTCTTCGATGACGCGCCCTCGAAGCCCGGCTACGCCGAACTCTTCACGCGCTGGTTCCAGTTCAGCGCCTTCTGCCCGATGTTCCGCGTCCACGGCGACGCCACCCAAGGCTTCGACGAGCCGCCGAAGAGGGACCGTCCCGGCAAGGAGATGTGGCAGTTCGCGCCCGACATCGAAAAGATCCTCATCGCCTACGACAACCTGCGCTACCACCTTCTGCCCTACATCTATTCCGTCGCGTGGCAAGTCACGTCCGCCAACGACACGATGCTGCGCGGCCTCGTCATGGACTTTCAGGCCGATCGCAAGGTTTATGGAATCGCGGACCAGTACATGTTCGGCCCGGCCCTCATGGTCAACCCGGTCACGCAGCCCGGCGCGAACACGCGAGACGTCTACCTGCCCGCCGGCACGAACTGGACAGATTTCTGGACGGGCGAGACGAAGCCGGGAGGGCAAACCATATCCGCGAGTGCGCCGCTCGACACGCTGCCGCTTTATGTGCGCGCCGGCTCGATCATCCCCTATGGACCCAGCGTCCAATCTTCGACGGATGCGGCCGACCCGATCGAGCTGCGTGTCTATCCAGGGGCAAACGGCGCATTCACGCTCTACGAGGACGACGGCACCACCTACGGCTACGAGAAGGGTGCCTACGCCACCATTCGGTTCACGTGGGACGCCGCCGCGAAGAAGCTCACCGTCGGCGCGCGCCACGGCAGTTTCCCCGGCATGCTGGGCCAGCGAACCTTTCGCGTCGTTCTCGTCCGCGACGGTCACGGCACAGGTCTCGATCAGGCCCCAAAACCCGACGCGGCACTCCACTACGATGGAGCCGAAAAGTCCGTCACCTTCTGAGTCCGCAGCCCCGACTTTCCCCTTGCGGGTCACCGGCAAAGGCCGGATGATCCGCGCCATGAAGAGCTGGCTTCTCGCATTCCTCGCCCTTTTCCTGCTCATGTCCTTCGCGAAGGCCGCGAAGGAGCCGACCTACGACGCCTTCTGTATCAGCCGCGCCGACGCCACGCGCGTCGTGAAGAAGAATGGCGACGAGCAACTCGAAGTCACCCTCCGTGCGGCCAAGGCGCGGGAGTTCCTCGCCTTCACGCGCCGCCATGTCGGCCAGACCGTCATCATCGCGTGGATGGTGACCAATCCCGCAGACAAGGGCCTCACCATCTACTCGAACTTCCTCGTCGTGAAAGCGCCCATCGGCAACGGCATCATCCGCGTGACAAACCCGAACGCCCGCGCGCGGCCCGGCACGCTCATCGCCGCCTGACCATGGAGCCCGCGCCGTCCCTGCCCGCCGTCCCGCGCATCGTCGTCCCGCTCGAGGTCTACTACTTCGACACCGACGCCGGCGGCGAGGTCCGCCATCAGCAAGTCGCGCTCGGCATCGACGTCGGCGGCGATGTGGTGGGTGATCTGACCGGTGTAATGGCTGACGCCGACGCTGCGATCGTAGGTCGCCGAGCCGAGCCAGAGCGGCGCGCCGTTGTCGCCGTGATCGAGCGCCAGCCAGAAGCGGACATGGTTGCGGTGGCTTGGCGACACGCCCGAGGGCTTTTCGAAGGCGAGGTCCTGATTGCGGCCTTCCAAGAACAGCGGCGAGACCGGCGCCGCCTGGTAGGCATAGTGGAGCAACACGCTGCTGGCGATTTTAATGATGGAAACAATAGTGTCTAAAGATGAATAGCAGTAACAAAAATAACGTCCAGATATAAATCTACGCAGAAAATGTAAGCAGAGTAGGGTTATACAAATATCAAAGAGAAGAACAAAACACACATATCCCACATGGCAGATTCATGATCTTCTTCCGTGACTACACATGAAATTTAGGATTACTAATATATACCGATTTTTGGGGGGAATAGGGAGAAGAAAAACCTTAGGGTTCACAATGAACGTTGATAGCAATGACAGCAGAGACAAATCCGGCACAGCAGTCCGAGCACCACCGTGTTGCAGATAATGAGCAAGGAACGAAGACCACCACTGTCACCTGAAATCAACCAGAGATGATTAAGAGAGAATGGGGAGGGATCAACAAGATGAAGCCAAGAGTAAATGAGAAAGGGGCGAGGACGATCGTAAATGGGGTTTTGAAGAAGAAGATTTCACTATTCAGTCACGAGAAGGTAGTGGACTGCAAATCACGTACGCTGGGCTAGCGGAAGGGATAGCACACAGCCTTGGCCTGCAAGATTCGCTGCTATTTCGCACGTCAGAATGACGACCACCGGAAGGCACCACTGCTCGCAAAGACGAGCGAGGACGAAGGGGAATGCTTTCATTGGGGAACCACGACAGAGGGAGTGGTCGTAGGCTGAACGGCGGAGGAAGGGTGAGGAAGGATGGAGCGGAGAGCCATGAGAACTGACCTGAGATGAGGGTTTGCGGCCTTCAAAAGGGTTTCGAAGGAAGGAAGATGACCTTCGCCGGCCCCAAAACGACAGGCGAGCTGAAGCGACATGCGACAGGGGCGACAAGGGCAGGAAAGGAAAGGCCACGCCAGGACAAACGGAACCCACCTCGTGAGGTGGGTTTCAAAACCTGAGTTTATCCCGTGGTTATCCCACTCCCACTCCAGGTTAGCCTTGGCCTACAATCAAAGCACAATCGCCTCGGCGCCCAGGGTTAAACTGTGGTTAACCACAGTGTAACCCCTTTCCAAAGTGAAGCTTAATGTTTTCTTATTAGTCAAATAGCTCTGAGATCTAGCCATTACATAGCGATGAGGGTCAGCTGCGTCAACGCCGCCTTCAGGAGCGTGGACACTGCAGTACAGTGGCCTTCAAATTTACAACATCACAAGTTCTTCTACTGCGTCAACGCTGCACGAACAAAGCGTAGACGCTGTAGAATAAGTTAGCAGCTGAACCAAGGGGCTGATGAAGCCTGCCTGCGTCCACGCCTTCAGAGCACTGAGTGGACGCAGCAGAAGAAAAGTTGGAAGGTCTTCATGAAGCTCGAGCTCAATCCAATCTCGGGTGTGTGGACGACCCGAGCCAGAGGGAGGTGGTGGTGATGCCTCCATCATGTCGACTCTAGACTTACAAAGGAAGAAAAGGCTCCATGCGTACTAGGCTGCGTCGACCCCGTGTCACTGCTACGTCGACTCTAGACAGCCTCATGAAGTAGATTCAACCCTACAGTCTTAGCTACATCGACCTCACCTAGTCAGCTACGTCGACCCCATCACCTCCAGCAGTAATCTGAAGGCGATTAGCACTGGATGCGTTAACCCCATAATCTCAGGGAGTCGATGCCAGGGCTTCCCAGAAAGCATAGTAAACGCTAATATCAAAGGATGCATCGACGCACCTTCTATCCTACGTCGACGCCATTAACGTCAGCTCGCCAGACATTTAAGAAAACTTGAAGCGGCATCGACACAAGGTCACTGCTACGTCGACGCATCAGAAGCATTTCAACCTTCTTCTGTCAAACCTACAACACTTTTTGAGATTATCCAGAGGATAAAAAATACAAATGTAAAGCTCCAAAAACACACATTTTGAGGTCCAAAAAAGGTTCCTAGGATAGTGAATTATCCTTCTACATCATGAGGCTCAAAGAGAACCTTTTTGAAAGGAAATCTGTCAGTACACAGATTTGGGAAAGGTTAGTTATCACTGTACTCTACGTTTTTGGACACAGCTAATGGGATTTCGGTTAAACCTTTCTCCTACCATGGGGCCAATAAAAATATAGATCTAGAAGGTGACTCTAGACAGAAAACATATATTTCCCTGGGCCAATCAGCTAGAAGAGCTCCTTACCGAAGAAGCATCATTTCTTTTTCAACCAATCAGTGGAAGGAGCTTGGAGGGGAAATTGTTTTTGCCTCTGTTTTACTACTATGCTGTGCCAATCAAAGGCCGCCAAGAAAGAAGCTCATTTGAAAGAAGTCTATTTTTCTCTAAAAAATCAGATCACAGGTTTCTGGAGGGAAAACTCTCTACCAGCTATTCTATATATATGATGCCCGGTCAAAAAGAAGAATGGCCAAGTTCCGGTCTACATTGACTTCCGGGATCTGAACAAGGCGTGTCCGAAGGACGACTTTCCTGTCCCTATCATTGAGACAATGGTGGATATGACCACTGGTCATGAGGCCCTGTCTTTCATGGACGGGTCGTCAGGCTATAACCAGATCCGCATGTCCATCAAGGATAAGGATCATACGGCCTTCAGGTCCCCGAAAGGCATCTTCAACTATAAGAGGATGCCATTTGGTTTGAAAAATGCCGGCGCCACATATCTAGGCCAGAATTACACATGAGAGGGTAGTTTCAATAGTGTCGGTGCATAATTCCTTCCCAGCACTAGCCCAGATCAAAACGGATCGCTTCGAGTCCAAGCTAAAGGGAGGGTTGGTCCCAAAGTCAACCAAGCTCAAGCAAATTTGGGTGCCCAATAGGACCCGCATTGTCCCCATTACCCAGGGAGAATCTGTGAGGGTCCGCCAAAGAGGACCAAAGAAAGATATACGGGCTGAGAGGTTGGCCCTAATTCACCCCTCGCCGGCACCTACTACTCATGCCCAGCCGGGAGAGGCGTCCTACCATTGCAACCATTACTGCAAGAAGGCATGTTCAAGGCACTCTATCTGCATGCTCCCAGTACAACTAGGGGCACTCTCACCTGCCTTCCCAGTTTTACAAGGGCGGGAAGAAGAAAATAATGCTATCAGAAGTTGTTTGCAGGGCCTAGGGACTATCCCCTCAGGCCGACAAAGGCTGTCACAGGCCATGGAAGACATCCAAGACGGCCACAAATTTCACACTCGCCAGGAGCATGGCCGACAAGCCATCAATGCTGCTACAACATTTCTTCACCTCCACAAAAGCTGGGGGGCAAGAATTTAGGTTTTCAAGAGGCTGGCTGTCCTTCGGAGATCACTCGCTAGAAAAATAAAGAAGAATGGAAGCCTCCAAGCCTTCACTCGCAACACAGTTGGAGTGACGGGCCGCTACGGGACTTCGTCCACAGAGGCTGCAGCTGAGATAGCACAAGCTCACCCCAAAGAAATTAGTGCAGACCTGATCACAATAACTGTAAATGTGATCACCACCGAAGACGATAGTGAGGGACCAGCGCCTGCTTCAAATATTCCATCGGAAGGGCAAGGTCATGCTTCAAGCTCCTCCATGCTCGATCCGGCTACCATGATGATGATGCTACAAAAATACCAACAAGAAATTGAGACGCTGAAGAAGCAACTCGGTGATATGAGCGTACATGCTCTGGCCCAGAAGCAGGTCAAGCTCCCTCTTGAAACCTCATAGCGAGGTGCTGACGAATTTGAAACTTCCCCTCCAATAATGCTCTCTCAGTCGGTACATGACTATGCTGGGGGCATAGCCCCAATACCGTAGCTTGCACCTCAGCATCAAGGGACTGCTATTATACCAACAGTGTCGATGTCGCCACTGGTGCAACAGAAATAGGACCCCACTCTCTCAATTTTCAGTTAATGAATCAATGAAAAAAAATCACTTTGAGAGCTTAAATCTTGTGTTGTAGTTAATTCCCTAGGAGAGAATCCTAGAGTGGGGTGAGAAG